>JAXIVJ010015153.1:0-32438 GCA_036785665.1 Chirona hameri
AGATCATGCAGCAATATCTGGAACATCAGGCAGCAACGAATTTAGGGCGATATGTCGTATCATGCGGTGTCTTGTTAGTGACTTACTGCACAGCTATGGCACGAGGGAAACTTAGAAAACAAGAGCCTCCATATTAAATTCACTTTATCTTGCCATTGTCACACCATTTTGTGTCCTGTCCCCATCACATTAGCAAGCAAGGGAGTCCATGAAATAAAACATCATTTGATTAATAAATAAACGGACAGCGCAACACATCGAAGTGTAACATAGCGTCTCATATCATGTCCCAGTGGAGGCCATCGTCGGTATGACCACTGATCGGTCTCGGTCGGTATGACCACTGATCGGTCTCGGTCGGTATGACCGCTGACCGGTCTCGGTTGGTATGACCGCTGATCGGTTTCGGTCGGTATGACCACTGATCGGTCTCGGTCGGTATGACCGCTGACCGGTCTCGGTCGGTATGACCGCTGACCGGTCTCGGTGGGTTTTACCGCTGACCGGTCTTGGTCGGTATGACCGCTGATCGGTCTCGGTCGGTATGACCACTGCTCGGTATCGGTCGGTATGACCACTGATCGGTCTCGGTCGTTATGACCGCTGACCGGTCTCGGTCGGTATGACCGCTGATCGGTCTCGGTCGGTACGACCACTGATCGGTCTCGGTCGGTATGATCATCTCGGTCGGTATGACCACTGATCGGTATCGGTAGGTATGACCGCTGACCGGTCTCGGTCGGTATGACCGCTGACCGGTCTCGGTCGGTATGACCACTGATCGGTCTTGGTCGGTATGATCATCTCAGTCGGTATGACCACTGATCATTCTCGGTCGGTATGACCACTGATCGGTCTCGGTCGGTATGATCATCTCGGTCGGTATGACCACTGATCGGTCTCGGTCGGTATGACCGCTGACCGGTCTCGGTCGGTATGACCGCTGACCGGTCTCGGTCGGTATGACCGCTGATCGGACTCGGTCGGTATGATCATCTCGGTCGGTATGACCACTGATCGGTCTCGGTCGGTATGACCACTGATCGGTCTCGATCGGTATGATCATCTCGGTCGGTATGACCACTGATCGGTCTCGGTCGGTATGACCACTCATCGGTCTCGGTCGGTATGATCATCTCGGTCCGTATGACCGCTGATCGGTCTCGGTCGGTATGGCCACTCATCGGTCTCGGTCGGTATGATCATCTCGGTCGGTATGACCGCTGACCGGTCTATGTAGGTATGACCACTGATCGGTCTCGGTCGGTATGACCGCTGACCGGTCTCGGTGGGTATGACCACTGATCGGTCTCGGTCGGTATGACCGCTGACCGGTCTCGGTCGGTATGACCACTGCTCGGTCTCGGTTGGTATGACCACTGATCGGTCTCGGTCCGTATGACCGCTGACCGGTCTCGGTTGGTATGACCGCTGATCGGTCTCGGTCAGTATGATCATCTCGGTCGGTATGACCACTGATCGGTCTCGGACGGTATGACCGCTGACCGGTCTCGGTCGGTATGACCGCTGACCGGTCTCGGTCGGTATGACCGCTGACTGGTCTCGGTCGGTATGGCCGCTGATCGGTCTCGGTTGGTATGATCATCTCGGTCGGTATGACCACTGATCGGTCTCGGTCGGTATGACCGCTGGCCGGTCTCGGTCGGTATGACCGCTGATCGGTCTCGGTCGGTATGATCATCTCGGTTAGTATGACCACTGATCGGTCTCGGTCGGTATGACCGCTGATCGGTCTCGGTCGGTATGATCATTTCGGTCGGTATGACCGCTGACCGGTCTAGGTCGGTATGACCGCTGATCGGTCTCGGTCGGTATGATCATATCGGTCGGTATGACCGCTGACCGGTCTCGGTCGGTATGACCACCGATCGGTCTTGGTCGGTATGACCACTGTCGGTCTCGGTCGGTATGACCGCTGACCGGTCGCGGTCGGTATGACCACTGATCGGTCTCGGTCGGTATGATCATCTCAGTCGGTATAACCACTGATCATTCTCGGTCGGTATGACCACTGATCGGTCTCGGTCGGTATGATCATCTCGGTCGGTATGACCACTGATCGGTCTCGGTCGGTATGACCGCTGACCGGTCTCGGTCGGTATGACCGCTGACCGGTCTCGGTCGGTATGACCGCTGATCGGACTCGGTCGGTATGATCATCTCGGTCGGTATGACCACTGATCGGTCTCGGTCGGTATGACCACTCATTGGTCTCGGTCGGTATGATCATCTCGGTTGGTATGACCGCTGATCGGTCTCGGTCGGTATGACCACTCATCGGTCTCGGTCGGTATGATCATCTCGGTCGGTATGACCGCTGACCGGTCTCCGTCGGTATGACCACTGATCGGTCTCGGTCGGTATGACCGCTGAACGGTCTCGGTCGGTATAACCACTGATCGGTCTCGGTCGGTAGGACCGCTGACCGGTCTCGGTCGGTATGACCACTGCTCGGTCTCGGTCGGTATGACCACTGATCGGTCTCGGTTGGTATGACCGCTGATGGGTCTCGGTCGGTAGGATCATCTCGGTCGGTATGACCACTGATCGGTCTCGGTCGGTATGACCACTCATTGGTCTCGGTCGGTATGATCATCTCGGTCGGTATGACCGCTGATCGGTCTCGGTCGGTATGACCACTCATCGGTCTCGGTCGGTATGATAATCTCGGTCGGTATGACCGCTGACCGGTCTCCGTCGGTATGACCACTGATCGGTCTCGGTCGGTATGACCGCTGAACGGTCTCGGTCGGTATGACCACTGATCGGTCTCGGTCGGTAGGACCGCTGACCGGTCTCGGTCGGTATGACCACTGCTCGGTCTCGGTCGGTATGACCACTGATCGGTCTCGGTCGGTATGACCGCTGACCGGTCTCGGTTGGTATGACCGCTGATCGGTCTCGGTCGGTATGATCATCTCGGTCGGTATGACCACTGATCAGTCTCGGTCGGTATGACCGCTGACCGGTCTCGGTCGGTATGACCGCTGACCGGTCTCGGTCGGTATGACCGCTGACTGGTTCTCGGTCGGTATGGCCGCTGATCGGTCTCGGTTGGTATGATCATCTCGGTCGGTATGACCACTGGTCGGTCTCGGTCGGTATGACCGCTGGCCGGTCTCGGTCGGTATGACCGCTGATCGGTCTCGGTCGGTATGATTATCTCGGTTAGTATGACCACTGATCGGTCTCGGTCGGTATGACCGCTGATCGGTCTCGGTCGGTATGATCATTTCGGTCGGTATGACCGCTGACCGGTCTAGGTCGGTATGACCGCTGATCGGTCTCGGTCGTTATGATCATATCGGTCGGTATGACCGCTGACCGGTCTCGGTCGGTATGACCACTGATCGGTCTTGGTCGGTATGACCACTGATCGGTCTCGGTTGGTATGACCACTGATCGGTCTCGGTCGGTATGGCCGCTGACCGGTCTCGGTCGGTATGGCCACTGGTCGGTATCGGTCGGTATGACCGCGGACCATCTCGGTCGGTATGACCGCAGATCATCTCGGTCGGTATGCCCACTGACCGGCCTCGGTCGGTATGACCGCTGACCATCTTGGTCGGTATGACCGCTGATCATCTCGGTCGGTATGACCACTGATCGGTCTCGGTCGGTATGCCCACTGATCGGTCTCGGTCGGTATAACCGCTGACCGGTCTCGGTCGGTATGACCACTGATCGGTCTCGGTCGGTATGACCACTGATCGGTCTCGGTCGGTATGATCATCTCGGTCGGTATGACCACTGCTCGGTCTCGGTCGGTATGACCACTGATCGTCTCGGTCGTTATGACCGCTGACGGTCTCGGTCGGTATGACCGCTGATCAGTCTCGGTCGGTATGACCACTGATCGGTCTCGGTCGGTATGATCATCTCGGTCGGTATGACCACTGATCGGTATCGGTCGGTATGACCGCTGACCGGTCTCGGTCGGTATGACCGCTGACCGGTCTCGGTCGGTATGACCGCTGATCGGTCTCGGTCGGTATGATCATCTCGGTCGGTATGACCACTGATCGGTCTCGGTCGATATGACCGCTGACCGGTCTCGATCGGTATGACCGCTGATCGGTCTCGGTCGGTATGATCATCTCGGTCGGTATGACCGCTGACCGGTCTCGGTCGGTATGACCGCTGACCGGTCTCGGTCGGTATGACCGCTGATCGGTCTCGGTCGGTATGATCATCTGGGTCGGTAAGACCACTGATCGGTCTCGGTCGGTATGACCACTGATCGGTCTCGGTCGATATGACTGCTGACCGGTCTCGATCGGTATGACCGCTGATCGGTCTCGGTCGGTATGATCATCTCGGTCGGTATGACCACTGATCGGTCTCGGTCGGTATGACCGCTGACCGGTCTCGGTCGGTATGACAGCTGACCGGTCTCGGTCGATATGACCGCTGACCGGTCTCGGTCGGTAAGACCACTGATCGGTCTCGGTCGGTATGACCACTGATCGGTCTCGGTCGATATGACTGCTGACCGGTCTCGATCGGTATGACCGCTGATCGGTCTCGGTCGGTATGATCATCTCGGTCGGTATGACCACTGATCGGTATCGGTCGGTATGATCATCTCGGTCGGTATGACCACTGATCGGTATCGGTCGGTATGACCGCTGACCGGTTTTGGTCGGTATGACCGCTGATCGGTCTCGGTGGGTATGACCACTGATCGGTCTCGGTCGGTATGATCATCTCGGTCGGTATGACCACTGATCGGTCTCGGTCGGTATGATCATCTCGGTCGGTATGACCGCTGATCGGTCTCGGTCGGTATGATCATCTCGGTCGGTATGACATCTGATCGGTCTCGGTCGGTATGACCACTCATCGGTATCGGTCGATATGACCGCTGACCGGTCACGGTCGGTATGACCGCTGACCGGTCTCGGTCGGTATGACCGCTGACCGGTCTCGGTCGGTATGACCACTGATCGGTATCGGTCGGTATGACCGCTGACCGGTCTCGGTCGGTATGACCACTGATCGGTCTCGGTGGGTATGATCATCTCGGTCGGTGTGACCACTGATCGGTCTCGGTCGGTATGACCACCCATCGGTATCGGTCGATATGACCGCTGACCGGTCACGGTCGGTATGACCGCTGACCGGTCTCGGTCGGTATGACGCTGACCGGTCTCGGTCGGTATGACCACTGATCGGTCTCGGTCGGTATGACCACTGATTGGTCTCGGTCGGTATGACCACTGACCGGTTTCGGTCGGTGTGACCACTGATCGGTCTCGGTCGGTGTGATCGGTCTCGGTCGGTATGACCACTGATCGGTCTCGGTCGGTATGACTACTAATCGGTCTCGGTCGGTATGACCGCTGACCGGTCTCGGTCGGTATGACCGCTGACCGGTCTCGGTCGGTATGACCGCTGACCGGTCTCGGTCGGTATGACCGTTGATCGGTCTCGTCGGTATGACCACTGATCCGTCTCGGTCGGTATGACCACTGATCGGTCTCGGTCGATATGACCACTGATCGGTCTCGGTTGGTATGACCGCTGACCATCTCGGTCGGTATGACCGCTGATCATCTCGGTCGGTATGACCACTGACCGGTCTCGGTCGGTATGATCGCTGACCATCTCGTTCGGTATGACCACCGATTGGTCTCGGTCGGTATGACCAATGATCGGCCTCGGTCGGTATGACCACTGACCGGTCTCGGTCGGTATGATCATCTCGGTCGGTATGACCACTGACCGGTCTCGGTCGGTATGACCACTGACCGGTCTCGGTCGGTATGACCACTGACCGGTCTCGGTCGGTATGTTCATCTCGGTCGGTATGAACGCTGACCATCTCGGTCGGTATGACCACTGATCGGTCTCGGTCGGTTTGACCACTGATCGGTCTCGGTCGGTATGACCGCTGACCGGTCTCGATAGGTATGACCACTGATCGGTCTCGGTCGGTATGACCACTGACCGTCTCGGTCGGTATGATCATCTCGGTCGGTATGACCACTGACCGGTCTCGGTCGGTATGTTCATCTCGGTCGATATGACCGCTGACCATCTCGGTCGGTATGACCACTGATCGGTCCTCGGTCGGTATGACCACTGATCGGTCTCGGTCGGTATGACCGCTGACCGGTCTCGGTCGGTATGGCCACTGATCGGTCTCGGTCGGTATGACCACTGATCGGTCTCGGTCGGTATGACCGCTGACCGGTCTCGGTCGGTATGACCACTGATCGGTCTCGGTCGGTATGACCACTGATCGGTCTCGGTCGGTATGACCACTGATCGGTCTCGGTCGGTGTGACCACTGATCGGTCTCGGTCGTTATGACCGCTGACCGGTCTCGGTCGGTATGACCGCTGATCGGTCTCGGTCGTATGACTACTGATCGGTCTCGGTCGGTATGATCATCTCGGTCGGTATGACCACTGATCGGTATCGGTAGGTATGACCGCTGACCGTCTCGGTCGGTATGACCGCTGACCGGTCTCGGTCGGTATGACCGCTGATCGGTCTCGGTCGGTATGATCATCTCAGTCGGTATGACCACTGATCGTTATCGGTCGTTATGATCACTGATCGGTCTCGGTCGGTATGATCATCTCGGTCGGTATGACCACTGATCGGTCTCGATCGGTATGACCGCTGATCGGTCTCGGTCGGTATGATCATCTCAGTCGGTATGACCACTGATCGTTATCGGTCGTTATGACCACTGACCGGTCTCGGTCGGTATGACCGCTGACCGGTCTCGGTCGGTATGACCGCTGACCGGTCTCGGTCGGTATGAACGCTGATCGGTCTCGGTCGGTATGATCATCTCGGTCGGTATGACCACTGATCGGTCTCGGTCGGTATGACCACTGATCGGTCTCGATCGGTATGATCATCTCGGTCGGTATGACCACTGATCGGTCTCGGTCGGTATGACCACTCATCGGTATCGGTCGGTATGATCATCTCGGTCGGTATGACCGCTGACCGGTCTCCGTCGGTATGACCACTGATCGGTCTCGGTCGGTATGACCGCTGACCGGTCTCGGTCGGTATGACCGCTGATTGGTCTCGGTCGGTATGGCCGCTGATCGGTCTCGGTTGGTATGATCATCTCTGTCGGTATGACCACTGATCGGTCTCGGTCGGTATGACCGCTGACCGGTCCCGGTCGGTATGACCACTGATCGGTCTCGGTTGGTATGATCGGTCTCGGTCGGTATGACCGCTGGCCGGTCTCGGTCGGTATGATCGGTCTCGGTCGGTATGACCACTGATCGGTCTCGGTCGGTATGACTACTGATCGGTCTCGGTCGGTATGTTCATCTCGGTTAGTATGACCACTGATCGGTCTCGGTCGGTATGACCGCTGATCGGTCTCGGTCGGTATGACCGCTGATCGGTCTCGGTCGGTATGATCATTTCGGTCGGTATGACCGCTGACCGGTCTAGGTCGGTATGACCGCTGATCGGTCTCGGTCGGTATGATCATATCGGTCGGTATGACCGCTGACCGGTCTCGGTCGGTATGATCACTGATCGGTCTTGGTCGGTATGACCACTGTCGGTCTCGGTCGGTATGACAGCTGACCGGTCGCGGTCGGTATGACCACTGATCGGTCTCGGTTGGTATGACCACTGATCGGTCTCGGTCGGTATGGCCGCTGACCGGTCTCGGTCGGTATGGCCACTGATCGGTATCGGTCGGTATGACCGCGGACCATCTCGGTCGGTATGACCGCTGATCATCTCGGTGGGTATGACCACTGACCGGCCTCGGTCGGTGTGACCGCTGACCATCTCGGTCGGTATGACAGCTGACCGGTCGCGGTCGGTATGACCACTGATCGGTCTCGGTCGGTATGACCACTGATCGGTCTCGGTCGGTATGACCGCTGACCGGTCTCGGTTGGTATGACCGCTGATCGGTTTCGGTCGGTATGACCACTGATCGGTCTCGGTCGGTATGACCGCTGATCGGTCTCGGTCGGTATGACCACTGATCGGTCTCGGTCGGTATGATCATCTCGGTCGGTATGACCACTGATCGGTATCGGTCGGTATGACCGCTGACCGGTCTCGGTCGGTATGACCGCTGATCGGTCTCGGTCGGTATGATCATCTCAGTCGGTATGACCACTGATCGGTCTCGGTCGGTATGACCACTGATCGGTCTCGGTCGGTATGATCATCTCGGTCGGTATGACCACTGATCGGTCTCGGTCGGTATGACCGCTGACCGGTCTCGGTCGGTATGACCGCTGACCGGTCTCGGTCGATATGACCGTTGATCGGTCTCGGTCGGTATGAGCGCTGATCGGTCTCGGTCGGTATGATCATCTCGGTCGGTATGACCACTGATCGGTCTCGGTCGGTATGATCATCTCGGTCGGTATGACCGCTGACCGGTCTCGGTCAGTATGACCACTGATCGGTATCGGTCGGTATGACCGCTGACCGGTTTCGGTCGGTATGACCACTGACCGGTCTCGGTCGGTATGACCACTGATCGGTCTCGGTCGGTATGACCACTGATCGGTATCGGTCGATATGACCGCTGACCGGTCACGGTCGGTATGACCGCTGACCGGTCCCGGTCGGTATGACGGCTGACCGGTCTCGGTCGGTATGACCACTGATCGGTCTCGGTCGGTATGACCACTGATTGGTCTCGGTCGGTATGACCACTGACCGGTTTCGGTCGGTGTGACCACTGATCGGTCTCGGTCGGTATGATCGGTCTCGGTCGGTATGACCACTGATCGGTCTCGGTCGGTATGACTACTGATCGGTCTCGGTCGGTATGACCGCTGACCAGTCTCGGTCGGTATGACCGCTGGCCGGTCTCGGTCGGTATGACCGCTGATCGGTCTCGGTCGGTATGACCACTGATCGGTCTCGGTCGGTATGATCACTGATCGGTCTCGGTCGGTATGACCACTGATCGGTCTCGGTCGGTATGACCGCTGATCGGTCTCGGTCGGTATGACCGTTGATCGGTCTCGGTCGGTATGACCACTGATCGGTCTCGGTCGGTATGACCACTGATCTGTCTCGGTCGATATTACCACTGATCGGTCTCGGTTTGTATGACCGCTAACCATCTCGGTTGGTATGACCGCTGACCATCTCGGTCGGTATGACCGCTGATCATCTCGGTCGGTATGACCACTGACCGGTCTCGGTCGGTATGATCGCTGACCATCTCGTTCGGTATGACCACCGATCGGTCTCGGTCGGTATGACCACTGATCGGTCTCGGTCGGTATGACCACTGACCGGTCTCGTTCGGTATGATCATCTCGGTCGGTATGACCTCTGACCGGTCTCGGTCGGTATGACCACTGACCAGTCTCGGTCGGTATGACCACTGACCGGTCTCGGTCGGTATGTTCATCTCGGTCGGTATGACCGCTGACCATCTCGGTCGGTATGAGCACTGATCGGTCTCGGTCGGTTTGACCACTGATCGGTCTCGGTCGGTATGACCGCTGACCGGTCTCGGTCGGTATGACCACTGATCGGTCTCGGTCGGTATGACCACTGACCGGTCTCGGTCGGTATGATCATCTCGGTCGGTATGACCACTGACCGGTCTCGGTCGGTATGACCACTGACCGGTCTCGGTCGGTATGTTCATCTCGGTCGGTATGACCGCTGACCATCTCGGTCGGTATGACCACTGATCGGTCTCGGTCGGTATGACCACTGATCGGTCTCGGTCGGTATGACCACTGATCGGTCTCGGTCGGTATGACCACTGATCGGTCTCGGTCGGTATGACCGCTGACCGGTCTCGGTTGGTATGACCGCTGATCGGTTTCGGTCGGTATGACCACTGATCGGTCTCGGTCGGTATGACCGCTGATCGGTCTCGGTCGGTATGACCACTGATCGGTCTCGGTCGGTATGATCATCTCGGTCGGTATGACCACTGATCGGTATCGGTCGGTATGACCGCTGACCGGTCTCGGTCGGTATGACCGCTGATCGGTCTCGGTCGGTATGATCATCTCAGTCGGTATGACCACTGATCGGTCTCGGTCGGTATGACCACTGATCGGTCTCGGTCGGTATGATCATCTCGGTCGGTATGACCACTGATCGGTCTCGGTCGGTATGACCGCTGACCGGTCTCGGTCGGTATGACCGCTGACCGGTCTCGGTCGATATGACCGTTGATCGGTCTCGGTCGGTATGAGCGCTGATCGGTCTCGGTCGGTATGATCATCTCGGTCGGTATGACCACTGATCGGTCTCGGTCGGTATGATCATCTCGGTCGGTATGACCGCTGACCGGTCTCGGTCAGTATGACCACTGATCGGTATCGGTCGGTATGACCGCTGACCGGTTTCGGTCGGTATGACCACTGACCGGTCTCGGTCGGTATGACCACTGATCGGTCTCGGTCGGTATGACCACTGATCGGTATCGGTCGATATGACCGCTGACCGGTCACGGTCGGTATGACCGCTGACCGGTCCCGGTCGGTATGACGGCTGACCGGTCTCGGTCGGTATGACCACTGATCGGTCTCGGTCGGTATGACCACTGATTGGTCTCGGTCGGTATGACCACTGACCGGTTTCGGTCGGTGTGACCACTGATCGGTCTCGGTCGGTATGATCGGTCTCGGTCGGTATGACCACTGATCGGTCTCGGTCGGTATGACTACTGATCGGTCTCGGTCGGTATGACCGCTGACCAGTCTCGGTCGGTATGACCGCTGGCCGGTCTCGGTCGGTATGACCGCTGATCGGTCTCGGTCGGTATGACCACTGATCGGTCTCGGTCGGTATGATCACTGATCGGTCTCGGTCGGTATGACCACTGATCGGTCTCGGTCGGTATGACCGCTGATCGGTCTCGGTCGGTATGACCGTTGATCGGTCTCGGTCGGTATGACCACTGATCGGTCTCGGTCGGTATGACCACTGATCTGTCTCGGTCGATATGACCACTGATCGGTCTCGGTTTGTATGACCGCTAACCATCTCGGTTGGTATGACCGCTGACCATCTCGGTCGGTATGACCGCTGATCATCTCGGTCGGTATGACCACTGACCGGTCTCGGTCGGTATGATCGCTGACCATCTCGTTCGGTATGACCACCGATCGGTCTCGGTCGGTATGACCACTGATCGGTCTCGGTCGGTATGACCACTGACCGGTCTCGTTCGGTATGATCATCTCGGTCGGTATGACCTCTGACCGGTCTCGGTCGGTATGACCACTGACCAGTCTCGGTCGGTATGACCACTGACCGGTCTCGGTCGGTATGTTCATCTCGGTCGGTATGACCGCTGACCATCTCGGTCGGTATGAGCACTGATCGGTCTCGGTCGGTTTGACCACTGATCGGTCTCGGTCGGTATGACCGCTGACCGGTCTCGGTCGGTATGACCACTGATCGGTCTCGGTCGGTATGACCACTGACCGGTCTCGGTCGGTATGATCATCTCGGTCGGTATGACCACTGACCGGTCTCGGTCGGTATGACCACTGACCGGTCTCGGTCGGTATGTTCATCTCGGTCGGTATGACCGCTGACCATCTCGGTCGGTATGACCACTGATCGGTCTCGGTCGGTATGACCACTGATCGGTCTCGGTCGGTATGACCGCTGACCGGTCTCGGTCGGTATGACCACTGATCGGTCTCGGTCGGTATAACCACTGATCGGTCTCGGTCGGTATGACCGCTGACCGGTCTCGGTCGGTATGACCACTGATCGGTCTCGGTCGGTATGACCACTGATCGGTCTCGGTCGGTATGATCACTGATCGGTATCGGTCGGTATGATCATCTCGGTCGGTATGACCGCTGACCGGTCTCGGTCGGTATGACCACTGATCGGTATCGGTCGGTATGACCGCTGACCGGTTTTGGTCGGTATGACCGCTGATCGGTCTCGGTCGGTATGACCACTGATCGGTCTCGGTCGGTATGATCATCTCGGTCGGTATGACCACTGATCGGTCTCGGTCGGTATGATCATCTCGGTCGGTATGACCGCTGATCGGTCTCGGTCGGTATGATCATCTCGGTCGGTATGACCACTGATCGGTATCGGTCGGTATGACCGCTGACCGGTGTCGGTCGGTATGACCGCTGATCGGTCTCGGTGGGTATGATCATCTCGGTCGGTATGACATCTGATCGGTCTCGGTCGGTATGACCACTCATCGGTATCGGTCGATATGACCGCTGACCGGTCACGGTCGGTATGACCGCTGACCGGTCTCGGTCGGTATGACCACTGATCGGTATCGGTCGGTATGACCGCTGACCGGTCTCGGTCGGTATGACCACTGATCGGTCTCGGTGGGTATGATCATCTCGGTCGGTGTGACCACTGATCGGTCTCGGTTGGTATGACCACCCATCGGTATCGGTCGATATGACCGCTGACCGGTCACGGTCGGTATGACCGCTGACCGGTCTCGGTCGGTATGACCGCTGACCGGTCTCGGTCGGTATGACCACTGATCGGTCTCGGTCGGTATGACCACTGATTGGTCTCGGTCGGTATGACCACTGACCGGTTTCGGTCGGTGTGACCACTGATCGGTCTCGGTCGGTATGATCGGTCTCGGTCGGTATGACCACTGATCGGTCTCGGTCGGTATGACTACTGATCGGTCTCGGTCGGTATGACCGCTGACCGGTCTCGGTCGGTATGACCGCTGACCGGTCTCGGTCGGTATGACCGCTGACCGGTCTCGGTCGGTATGACCGTTGATCGGTCTCGGTCGGTATGACCACTGATCCGTCTCGGTCGGTATGACCACTGATCGGTCTCGGTCGATATGACCACTGATCGGTCTCGGTTGGTATGACCGCTGACCATCTCGGTCGGTATGACCGCTGATCATCTCGGTCGGTATGACCACTGAGCGGTCTCGGTCGGTATGATCGCTGACCATCTCGTTCGGTATGACCACCGATTGGTCTCGGTCGGTATGACCACTGATCGGCCTCGGTCGGTATGACCACTGACCGGTCTCGGTTGGTATGATCATCTGGGTCGGTATGATCACTGACCGGTCTCGGTCGGTATGACCACTGACCGGTCTCGGTCGGTATGACCACTGACCGGTCTCGGTCGGTATGTTCATCTCGGTCGGTATGACCGCTGACCATCTCGGTCGGTATGACCACTGATCGGTCTCGGTCGGTTTGACCACTGATCGGTCTCGGTCGGTATGACCGCTGACCGGTCTCGGTCGGTATGACCACTGATCGGTCTCGGTCGGTATGACCACTGACCGGTCTCGGTCGGTATGATCATCTCGGTCGGTATGACCACTGACCGGTCTCGGTCGGTATGTTCATCTCGGTCGATATGACCGCTGACCATCTCGGTCGGTATGACCACTGATCGGTCTCGGTCGGTATGACCACTGATCGGTCTCGGTCGGTATGACCGCTGACCGATCTCGGTCGGTATGGCCACTGATCGGTCTCGGTCGGTATGACCACTGATCGGTCTCGGTCGGTATGACCGCTGACCGGTCTCGGTCGGTATGACCACTGATCGGTCTCGGTCGGTATGACCACTGATCGGTCTCGGTCGGTATGACCACTGATCGGTCTCGGTCGGTGTGACCACTGATCGGTCTTGGTCGTTATGACCGCTGACCGGTCTCGGTCGGTATGACCGCTGATCGGTCTCGGTCGGTATGACCACTGATCGGTCTCGGTCGGTATGATCATCTCGGTCGGTATGACCACTGATCGGTATCGGTAGGTATGACCGCTGACCGGTCTCGGTCGGTATGACCACTGATCGGTCTCGGTCGGTATGACCGCTGACCGGTCTCGGTCGGTATGACCGCTGACCGGTCTCGGTCGGTATGACCGCTGATCGGTCTCGATCGGTATGACCGCTGATCGGTCTCGGTCGGTATGATCATCTCGGTCGGTCTCGGTCGGTATGATCATCTCGGTCGGTATGACCACTGATCGGTATCGGTAGGTATGACCGCTGACCGGTCTCGGTCGGTATGACCGCTGACCGGTCTCGGTCGGTATGACCACTGATCGGTCTCGGTCGGTATGACCGCTGACCGGTCTCGGTCGGTATGACCACTGATCGGTCTCGGTCGGTATAACCGCTGACCGGTCTCGGTCGGTATGACCACTGATCGGTCTCGGTCGGTATGACCACTGATCGGTCTCGGTCGGTATGATCATCTCGGTCGGTATGACCACTGCTCGGTCTCGGTCGGTATGACCACTGATCGGTCTCGGTCGTTATGACCGCTGACCGGTCTCGGTCGGTATGACCGCTGATCGGTCTCGGTCGGTATAACCACTGATCGGTCTCGGTCGGTATGATCATCTCGGTCGGTATGACCACTGATCGGTATCGGTCGGTATGATCATCTCGGTCGGTATGACCGCTGACCGGTCTCGGTCGGTATGACCGCTGACCGGTCTCGGTCGGTATGACCACTGATCGGTATCGGTCGGTATGACCGCTGACCGGTTTTGGTCGGTATGACCGCTGATCGGTCTCGGTCGGTATGACCACTGATCGGTCTCGGTCGGTATGATCATCTCGGTCGGTATGACCACTGATCGGTCTCGGTCGGTATGATCATCTCGGTCGGTATGACCGCTGATCGGTCTCGGTCGGTATGATCATCTCGGTCGGTATGACCACTGATCGGTATCGGTCGGTATGACCGCTGACCGGTGTCGGTCGGTATGACCACTGATCGGTCTCGGTGGGTATGATCATCTCGGTCGGTATGACATCTGATCGGTCTCGGTCGGTATGACCACTCATCGGTATCGGTCGATATGACCGCTGACCGGTCACGGTCGGTATGACCGCTGACCGGTCTCGGTCGGTATGACCGCTGACCGGTCTCGGTCGGTATGACCACTGATCGGTATCGGTCGGTATGACCGCTGACCGGTCTCGGTCGGTATGACCACTGATCGGTCTCGGTGGGTATGATCATCTCGGTCGGTGTGACCACTGATCGGTCTCGGTCGGTATGACCACCCATCGGTATCGGTCGATATGACCGCTGACCGGTCACGGTCGGTATGACCGCTGACCG
This sequence comes from Chirona hameri, assembly GCA_036785665.1. NCBI lineage: Eukaryota > Metazoa > Arthropoda > Thecostraca > Balanomorpha > Balanidae > Chirona > Chirona hameri. The sequence goes on from JAXIVJ010015153.1 coordinate 15,077, forward strand.
GTCTCGGTCGGTATGACCGCTGACCGGTCTCGGTCGGTATGACCACTGATCGGTCTCGGTCGGTATGACCACTGATTGGTCTCGGTCGGTATGACCACTGACCGGTTTCGGTCGGTGTGACCACTGATCGGTCTCGGTCGGTGTGATCGGTCTCGGTCGGTATGACCACTGATCGGTCTCGGTCGGTATGACTACTAATCGGTCTCGGTCGGTATGACCGCTGACCGGTCTCGGTCGGTATGACCGCTGACCGGTCTCGGTCGGTATGACCGCTGACCGGTCTCGGTCGGTATGACCGTTGATCGGTCTCGGTCGGTATGACCACTGATCCGTCTCGGTCGGTATGACCACTGATCGGTCTCGGTCGATATGACCACTGATCGGTCTCGGTTGGTATGACCGCTGACCATCTCGGTCGGTATGACCGCTGATCATCTCGGTCGGTATGACCACTGACCGGTCTCGGTCGGTATGATCGCTGACCATCTCGTTCGGTATGACCACCGATTGGTCTCGGTCGGTATGACCACTGATCGGCCTCGGTCGGTATGACCACTGACCGGTCTCGGTCGGTATGATCATCTCGGTCGGTATGACCACTGACCGGTCTCGGTCGGTATGACCACTGACCGGTCTCGGTCGGTATGACCACTGACCGGTCTCGGTCGGTATGTTCATCTCGGTCGGTATGAACGCTGACCATCTCGGTCGGTATGACCACTGATCGGTCTCGGTCGGTTTGACCACTGATCGGTCTCGGTCGGTATGACCGCTGACCGGTCTCGGTAGGTATGACCACTGATCGGTCTCGGTCGGTATGACCACTGACCGGTCTCGGTCGGTATGATCATCTCGGTCGGTATGACCACTGACCGGTCTCGGTCGGTATGTTCATCTCGGTCGATATGACCGCTGACCATCTCGGTCGGTATGACCACTGATCGGTCTCGGTCGGTATGACCACTGATCGGTCTCGGTCGGTATGACCGCTGACCGGTCTCGGTCGGTATGGCCACTGATCGGTCTCGGTCGGTATGACCACTGATCGGTCTCGGTCGGTATGACCGCTGACCGGTCTCGGTCGGTATGACCACTGATCGGTCTCGGTCGGTATGACCACTGATCGGTCTCGGTCGGTATGACCACTGATCGGTCTCGGTCGGTGTGACCACTGATCGGTCTCGGTCGTTATGACCGCTGACCGGTCTCGGTCGGTATGACCGCTGATCGGTCTCGGTCGGTATGACTACTGATCGGTCTCGGTCGGTATGATCATCTCGGTCGGTATGACCACTGATCGGTATCGGTAGGTATGACCGCTGACCGGTCTCGGTCGGTATGACCGCTGACCGGTCTCGGTCGGTATGACCGCTGATCGGTCTCGGTCGGTATGATCATCTCATTCGGTATGACCACTGATCGTTATCGGTCGTTATGACCACTGATCGGTCTCGGTCGGTATGATCATCTCGGTCGGTATGACCACTGATCGGTCTCGATCGGTATGACCGCTGATCGGTCTCGGTCGGTATGATCATCTCAGTCGGTATGACCACTGATCGTTATCGGTCGTTATGACCACTGACCGGTCTCGGTCGGTATGACCGCTGACCGGTCTCGGTCGGTATGACCGCTGACCGGTCTCGGTCGGTATGAACGCTGATCGGTCTCGGTCGGTATGATCATCTCGGTCGGTATGACCACTGATCGGTCTCGGTCGGTATGACCACTGATCGGTCTCGATCGGTATGATCATCTCGGTCGGTATGACCACTGATCGGTCTCGGTCGGTATGACCACTCATCGGTCTCGGTCGGTATGATCATCTCGGTCGGTATGACCGCTGACCGGTCTCCGTCGGTATGACCACTGATCGGTCTCGGTCGGTATGACCGCTGACCGGTCTCGGTCGGTATGACCGCTGATTGGTCTCGGTCGGTATGGCCGCTGATCGGTCTCGGTTGGTATGATCATCTCTGTCGGTATGACCACTGATCGGTCTCGGTCGGTATGACCGCTGACCGGTCCCGGTCGGTATGACCACTGATCGGTCTCGGTCGATATGACCACTGATCGGTCTCGGTTGGTATGACCGCTGACCATCTCGGTCGGTATGACCGCTGATCATCTCGGTCGGTATGACCACTGAGCGGTCTCGGTCGGTATGATCGCTGACCATCTCGTTCGGTATGACCACCGATTGGTCTCGGTCGGTATGACCACTGATCGGCCTCGGTCGGTATGACCACTGACCGGTCTCGGTTGGTATGATCATCTGGGTCGGTATGATCACTGACCGGTCTCGGTCGGTATGACCACTGACCGGTCTCGGTCGGTATGACCACTGACCGGTCTCGGTCGGTATGTTCATCTCGGTCGGTATGACCGCTGACCATCTCGGTCGGTATGACCACTGATCGGTCTCGGTCGGTTTGACCACTGATCGGTCTCGGTCGGTATGACCGCTGACCGGTCTCGGTCGGTATGACCACTGATCGGTCTCGGTCGGTATGACCACTGACCGGTCTCGGTCGGTATGATCATCTCGGTCGGTATGACCACTGACCGGTCTCGGTCGGTATGTTCATCTCGGTCGATATGACCGCTGACCATCTCGGTCGGTATGACCACTGATCGGTCTCGGTCGGTATGACCACTGATCGGTCTCGGTCGGTATGACCGCTGACCGATCTCGGTCGGTATGGCCACTGATCGGTCTCGGTCGGTATGACCACTGATCGGTCTCGGTCGGTATGACCGCTGACCGGTCTCGGTCGGTATGACCACTGATCGGTCTCGGTCGGTATGACCACTGATCGGTCTCGGTCGGTATGACCACTGATCGGTCTCGGTCGGTGTGACCACTGATCGGTCTTGGTCGTTATGACCGCTGACCGGTCTCGGTCGGTATGACCGCTGATCGGTCTCGGTCGGTATGACCACTGATCGGTCTCGGTCGGTATGATCATCTCGGTCGGTATGACCACTGATCGGTATCGGTAGGTATGACCGCTGACCGGTCTCGGTCGGTATGACCACTGATCGGTCTCGGTCGGTATGACCGCTGACCGGTCTCGGTCGGTATGACCGCTGACCGGTCTCGGTCGGTATGACCGCTGATCGGTCTCGATCGGTATGACCGCTGATCGGTCTCGGTCGGTATGATCATCTCGGTCGGTCTCGGTCGGTATGATCATCTCGGTCGGTATGACCACTGATCGGTATCGGTAGGTATGACCGCTGACCGGTCTCGGTCGGTATGACCGCTGACCGGTCTCGGTCGGTATGACCACTGATCGGTCTCGGTCGGTATGACCGCTGACCGGTCTCGGTCGGTATGACCACTGATCGGTCTCGGTCGGTATAACCGCTGACCGGTCTCGGTCGGTATGACCACTGATCGGTCTCGGTCGGTATGACCACTGATCGGTCTCGGTCGGTATGATCATCTCGGTCGGTATGACCACTGCTCGGTCTCGGTCGGTATGACCACTGATCGGTCTCGGTCGTTATGACCGCTGACCGGTCTCGGTCGGTATGACCGCTGATCGGTCTCGGTCGGTATAACCACTGATCGGTCTCGGTCGGTATGATCATCTCGGTCGGTATGACCACTGATCGGTATCGGTCGGTATGATCATCTCGGTCGGTATGACCGCTGACCGGTCTCGGTCGGTATGACCGCTGACCGGTCTCGGTCGGTATGACCACTGATCGGTATCGGTCGGTATGACCGCTGACCGGTTTTGGTCGGTATGACCGCTGATCGGTCTCGGTCGGTATGACCACTGATCGGTCTCGGTCGGTATGATCATCTCGGTCGGTATGACCACTGATCGGTCTCGGTCGGTATGATCATCTCGGTCGGTATGACCGCTGATCGGTCTCGGTCGGTATGATCATCTCGGTCGGTATGACCACTGATCGGTATCGGTCGGTATGACCGCTGACCGGTGTCGGTCGGTATGACCACTGATCGGTCTCGGTGGGTATGATCATCTCGGTCGGTATGACATCTGATCGGTCTCGGTCGGTATGACCACTCATCGGTATCGGTCGATATGACCGCTGACCGGTCACGGTCGGTATGACCGCTGACCGGTCTCGGTCGGTATGACCGCTGACCGGTCTCGGTCGGTATGACCACTGATCGGTATCGGTCGGTATGACCGCTGACCGGTCTCGGTCGGTATGACCACTGATCGGTCTCGGTGGGTATGATCATCTCGGTCGGTGTGACCACTGATCGGTCTCGGTCGGTATGACCACCCATCGGTATCGGTCGATATGACCGCTGACCGGTCACGGTCGGTATGACCGCTGACCGGTCTCGGTCGGTATGACCGCTGACCGGTCTCGGTCGGTATGACCACTGATCGGTCTCGGTCGGTATGACCACTGATTGGTCTCGGTCGGTATGACCACTGACCGGTTTCGGTCGGTGTGACCACTGATCGGTCTCGGTCGGTGTGATCGGTCTCGGTCGGTATGACCACTGATCGGTCTCGGTCGGTATGACTACTAATCGGTCTCGGTCGGTATGACCGCTGACCGGTCTCGGTCGGTATGACCGCTGACCGGTCTCGGTCGGTATGACCGCTGACCGGTCTCGGTCGGTATGACCGTTGATCGGTCTCGGTCGGTATGACCACTGATCCGTCTCGGTCGGTATGACCACTGATCGGTCTCGGTCGATATGACCACTGATCGGTCTCGGTTGGTATGACCGCTGACCATCTCGGTCGGTATGACCGCTGATCATCTCGGTCGGTATGACCACTGACCGGTCTCGGTCGGTATGATCGCTGACCATCTTGTTCGGTATGACCACCGATTGGTCTCGGTCGGTATGACCACTGATCGGCCTCGGTCGGTATGACCACTGACCGGTCTCGGTCGGTATGATCATCTCGGTCGGTATGACCACTGACCGGTCTCGGTCGGTATGACCACTGACCGGTCTCGGTCGGTATGACCACTGACCGGTCTCGGTCGGTATGTTCATCTCGGTCGGTATGAACGCTGACCATCTCGGTCGGTATGACCACTGATCGGTCTCGGTCGGTTTGACCACTGATCGGTCTCGGTCGGTATGACCGCTGACCGGTCTCGGTAGGTATGACCACTGATCGGTCTCGGTCGGTATGACCACTGACCGGTCTCGGTCGGTATGATCATCTCGGTCGGTATGACCACTGACCGGTCTCGGTCGGTATGTTCATCTCGGTCGATATGACCGCTGACCATCTCGGTCGGTATGACCACTGATCGGTCTCGGTCGGTATGACCACTGATCGGTCTCGGTCGGTATGACCGCTGACCGGTCTCGGTCGGTATGGCCACTGATCGGTCTCGGTCGGTATGACCACTGATCGGTCTCGGTCGGTATGACCGCTGACCGGTCTCGGTCGGTATGACCACTGATCGGTCTCGGTCGGTATGACCACTGATCGGTCTCGGTCGGTATGACCACTGATCGGTCTCGGTCGGTGTGACCACTGATCGGTCTCGGTCGTTATGACCGCTGACCGGTCTCGGTCGGTATGACCGCTGATCGGTCTCGGTCGGTATGACTACTGATCGGTCTCGGTCGGTATGATCATCTCGGTCGGTATGACCACTGATCGGTATCGGTAGGTATGACCGCTGACCGGTCTCGGTCGGTATGACCGCTGACCGGTCTCGGTCGGTATGACCGCTGATCGGTCTCGGTCGGTATGATCATCTCATTCGGTATGACCACTGATCGTTATCGGTCGTTATGACCACTGATCGGTCTCGGTCGGTATGATCATCTCGGTCGGTATGACCACTGATCGGTCTCGATCGGTATGACCGCTGATCGGTCTCGGTCGGTATGATCATCTCAGTCGGTATGACCACTGATCGTTATCGGTCGTTATGACCACTGACCGGTCTCGGTCGGTATGACCGCTGACCGGTCTCGGTCGGTATGACCGCTGACCGGTCTCGGTCGGTATGAACGCTGATCGGTCTCGGTCGGTATGATCATCTCGGTCGGTATGACCACTGATCGGTCTCGGTCGGTATGACCACTGATCGGTCTCGATCGGTATGATCATCTCGGTCGGTATGACCACTGATCGGTCTCGGTCGGTATGACCACTCATCGGTCTCGGTCGGTATGATCATCTCGGTCGGTATGACCGCTGACCGGTCTCCGTCGGTATGACCACTGATCGGTCTCGGTCGGTATGACCGCTGACCGGTCTCGGTCGGTATGACCGCTGATTGGTCTCGGTCGGTATGGCCGCTGATCGGTCTCGGTTGGTATGATCATCTCTGTCGGTATGACCACTGATCGGTCTCGGTCGGTATGACCGCTGACCGGTCCCGGTCGGTATGACCACTGATCGGTCTCGGTTGGTATGATCGGTCTCGGTCGGTATGACCGCTGGCCGGTCTCGGTCGGTATGATCGGTCTCGGTCGGTATGACCACTGATCGGTCTCGGTCGGTATGACTACTGATCGGTCTCGGTCGGTATGTTCATCTCGGTTAGTATGACCACTGATCGGTCTCGGTCGGTATGACCGCTGATCGGTCTCGGTCGGTATGACCGCTGATCGGTCTCGGTCGGTATGATCATTTCGGTCGGTATGACCGCTGACCGGTCTAAGTCGGTATGACCGCTGATCGGTCTCGGTCGGTATGATCATATCGGTCGGTATGACCGCTGACCGGTCTCGGTCGGTATGATCACTGATCGGTCTTGGTCGGTATGACCACTGTCGGTCTCGGTCGGTATGACAGCTGACCGGTCGCGGTCGGTATGACCACTGATCGGTCTCGGTTGGTATGACCACTGATCGGTCTCGGTCGGTATGGCCGCTGACCGGTCTCGGTCGGTATGGCCACTGATCGGTATCGGTCGGTATGACCGCGGACCATCTCGGTCGGTATGACCGCTGATCATCTCGGTCGGTATGACCACTGACCGGCCTCGGTCGGTGTGACCGCTGACCATCTCGGTCGGTATGACAGCTGACCGGTCGCGGTCGGTATGACCACTGATCGGTCTCGGTCGGTATGACCACTGATCGGTCTCGGTCGGTATGACCGCTGACCGGTCTCGGTTGGTATGACCGCTGATCGGTTTCGGTCGGTATGACCACTGATCGGTCTCGGTCGGTATGACCGCTGATCGGTCTCGGTCGGTATGACCACTGATCGGTCTCGGTCGGTATGATCATCTCGGTCGGTATGACCACTGATCGGTATCGGTCGGTATGACCGCTGACCGGTCTCGGTCGGTATGACCGCTGATCGGTCTCGGTCGGTATGATCATCTCAGTCGGTATGACCACTGATCGGTCTCGGTCGGTATGACCACTGATCGGTCTCGGTCGGTATGATCATCTCGGTCGGTATGACCACTGATCGGTCTCGGTCGGTATGACCGCTGACCGGTCTCGGTCGGTATGACCGCTGACCGGTCTCGGTCGATATGACCGTTGATCGGTCTCGGTCGGTATGAGCGCTGATCGGTCTCGGTCGGTATGATCATCTCGGTCGGTATGACCACTGATCGGTCTCGGTCGGTATGATCATCTCGGTCGGTATGACCGCTGACCGGTCTCGGTCAGTATGACCACTGATCGGCATCGGTCGGTATGACCGCTGACCGGTTTCGGTCGGTATGACCACTGACCGGTCTCGGTCGGTATGACCACTGATCGGTCTCGGTCGGTATGTTCATCTCGGTCGGTATGACCGCTGACCATCTCGGTCGGTATGAGCACTGATCGGTCTCGGTCGGTTTGACCACTGATCGGTCTCGGTCGGTATGACCGCTGACCGGTCTCGGTCGGTATGACCACTGATCGGTCTCGGTCGGTATGACCGCTGACCGGTCCCGGTCGGTATGACGGCTGACCGGTCTCGGTCGGTATGACCACTGATCGGTCTCGGTCGGTATGACCACTGATTGGTCTCGGTCGGTATGACCACTGACCGGTTTCGGTCGGTGTGACCACTGATCGGTCTCGGTCGGTATGATCGGTCTCGGTCGGTATGACCACTGATCGGTCTCGGTCGGTATGACTACTGATCGGTCTCGGTCGGTATGACCGCTGACCAGTCTCGGTCGGTATGACCGCTGGCCGGTCTCGGTCGGTATGACCGCTGATCTGTCTCGGTCGGTATGACCACTGATCGGTCTCGGTCGGTATGATCACTGATCGGTCTCGGTCGGTATGACCACTGATCGGTCTCGGTCGGTATGACCGCTGATCGGTCTCGGTCGGTATGACCGTTGATCGGTCTCGGTCGGTATGACCACTGATCGGTCTCGGTCGGTATGACCACTGATCTGTCTCGGTCGATATGACCACTGATCGGTCTCGGTTTGTATGACCGCTGACCATCTCGGTTGGTATGACCGCTGACCATCTCGGTCGGTATGACCGCTGATCATCTCGGTCGGTATGCCCACTGACCGGTCTCGGTCGGTATGATCGCTGACCATCTCGTTCGGTATGACCACCGATCGGTCTCGGTCGGTATGACCACTGATCGGTCTCGGTCGGTATGACCACTGACCGGTCTCGTTCGGTATGATCATCTCGGTCGGTATGACCTCTGACCGGTCTCGGTCGGTATGACCACTGACCAGTCTCGGTCGGTATGACCACTGACCGGTCTCGGTCGGTATGTTCATCTCGGTCGGTATGACCGCTGACCATCTCGGTCGGTATGAGCACTGATCGGTCTCGGTCGGTTTGACCACTGATCGGTCTCGGTCGGTATGACCGCTGACCGGTCTCGGTCGGTATGACCACTGATCGGTCTCGGTCGGTATGACCACTGACCGGTCTCGGTCGGTATGATCATCTCGGTCGGTATGACCACTGACCGGTCTCGGTCGGTATGACCACTGACCGGTCTCGGTCGGTATGTTCATCTCGGTCGGTATGACCGCTGACCATCTCGGTCGGTATGACCACTGATCGGTCTCGGTCGGTATGACCAATGATCGGTCTCGGTCGGTATGACCGCTGACCGGTCTCGGTCGGTATGACCACTGATCGGTCTCGGTCGGTATAACCACTGATCGGTCTCGGTCGGTATGACCGCTGACCGGTCTCGGTCGGTATGACCACTGATCGGTCTCGGTCGGTATGACCACTGATCGGTCTCGGTCGGTATGATCACTGATCGGTCTCGGTCGGTATGACCACTGATCGGTCTCGGTCGGTATGACCGCTGATCGGTCTCGGTCGGTATGACCACTGATCGGTATCGGTGGGTATGACCACTGACCAGGCACCGGTACAGCCACAATATAAATCTGTTTGATGAGCGGCTGCGGTCACGATGGCGAAACGCTGTCGCCACCAATGTGGGCCTGCCTGAGGCCGTGGGCACACGATTCGGCTCACCGCGCAACTGTCGGTCGCACATCGAGTGATCCACTGCAATAGTGGGTCGGTCTGTGCATGTCATTTGTGTCACGGTGACCTTCAACGTAATATTTCTGTTGAAATGACATGCGTACATTCCACAAGTTTTTCTGTGAAACTAACTTTGCGCCGAATCTACGGGTGTCAACATAAGTATAAGTAACATTTTCTGCACTTGTAACTGTTAGTATGTTTAGCACCGAGCGCTCAACAAAGTGATTCGCTGGAGCGTAAAAAGTACTGTATATCTACGAGTTCCAGCACGACGCAACTTAAGCCGGACTTACTTTAAGCATACGTTGAGCATGGCTGTGTGACGGCAGATAACAAGTCAAGCTTACTCGTAGACGAGGAACGAAAAAACATAATGTGAATACCAACATATTTTTGTCAGATACATACAAGATCACAAATCGCTTCTTTTTCGGATTTTTGCTCTGGTATGACTATGATGGAACAATGCTCAGTCCATACATTTTAACTATGGACTTAGTCTTGTTCGCTGGACAAAAAAAAACATTATAGTATATACATACATACACACACATCTCTAATGAAAATCCAGAGCAAAAATCCGAAAAAGAAGCGATTTGATCTATCTTCTACCTGGGAAAAATTACATTAAAAGAACACATTAAAGATCTTGTGCTAATTGGAGGAAATACAATTACTGTTTTACTGTTCCCTGACTCGTTTAACTTCAAAGCGTATAAAACATGCACGCATGAATTTCCTCACCGGTAGTATAGCACTCATGTGACAACGCTCAGTTTTGCTGTGATAATAAGTCCAATATAAGTCCGATCAAATAAATGTATGCATATCAAGTAATAAAGAATAGTGTTTTTTTTCTCTATCGGACCTACTTTTTTGCTCTCATTCGGCCTAAGACATTGTTAGCGCATGAAGGGATCTCTACACCTGTTCGGCCTCAGGCCGCTCGATGGTAAGAAACTGACCCTTAGGCCGTTCGATGGTAAGAAACTGACCAACTCACTCGACTCACAGTCTCAATCAAAACTGACTGGCGGTGCGTTTCTGGTCATAGCATAACTCCTTTGAAAATGTACCTAATACATGTAAAATCATTGATGAATATTCCACAGCAAAGTAATTCCCGGCATTTAGTAATCTAAAACATTTACTGGCCTGCAAATTTGCAGAAGGACAAACAGTACCTAAGCAGGAAGTATAATTGATTATCGATGTACTCATACTTTAATGTCAGTTGCATAAACAATGATAAATTAAGGTCACCCAGTGTTGATTTGCTTCACTGTTTCAGCAGAACCCACACATTCAACTCATGTTTTACACTATAGCTCTGCAGCTCGAGCTGACAGCAGCAGCGGCAGCAGCATGCTGTTTGCCGAGCTGCCGCCGCCGCTGCCGCCGCCGCTGCCGCTGCCGCTGCCGCTGCCGCTGCCGCTGCCGCTGCCGCTGCCGCTGCCGCTGCCGCTGCCGCTGCCGCTGCCGCTGCCGCTGCCGCTGCCGCTGCCGCTACTGCTGCCGCTGCCGCTGCCGCTGCCGCTGCCGTTGCCGCTGCCGCTGCCGCTGCCGCTGCCGCTGCCGCTGCTGCTGCCGCTGATGCTGCCACGGCTGCTGCCACGGCTGCTGCCGCTGCTGCTGTTGTTGCTGCTGTTGTTGCTGCTGTTGTTGCTGCTGTTGTTGCTGCAGTGCCGCTGTCGTGACGGAGGGCTGACATCACAACAGGCCAGGAAAACAGCGGCGAGCTCGGCTGTCAGGGGAGCGGTGGCGGCGCGGCGAGCTCGGCTGTCAGGGGAGCGGTGGCGGCGCGGCGAGCTCGGCTGTCAGGGGAGCGGTGCGGTGGCGGCGCGGCGCGACGTGTTGCTCGCCGGCCAGTACTGGTCGGCTGCATAAACAGCCGGCCGCACGGTGCCGGCTGCCGGCTGCCGGGTGCAGACAGCAGCAGCAGCAGCAGCAGGCCGGTGGGAGGGAGGGATTTGTGACATCTCCGGCCCGGGGAGGGGACGGGGAGGAGGAGAGATGCGCGTTGCGCAAACAGTCGGATCAATCGGCTGACTGTGTGTTGAGACTTGAGAGAGGAGGGTTAAGGTGGGTGGGGGTGAAGATGTAGGGTAGGCTAACTACCGTTGAAGTCAACATCATGCTAGTCCATGTTGCCACTTATTTCCCAGAGATATATAATTTTTATTTGGAACTTTACGCCCTTCTTTGAAATGACGTTTCACCTCTATTCAAGTTGAGAACTCCCACATTCTTGGCAAAACTTAAAGCCCACATTAACATGCGTTCGCAATGTCATGTGGGCCCAGAGAGATAAACTAAAAGAGTCTGAAAAATAAAGCCAAAGAGACCCACACAGAACCCAGCTGTGAGGTAGTTGGTGGCTAGTGAACACTGGCTCCAAGATAAACAGCACAGAGCACAGCTGTGAGGTAGTTGGTGGCTAGTGAACACTGGCTCCAAGATAATAAGTAAGGGCATCGTGCTTCATTTGAGCAGACAAGTATGACTGGGTTTACAAACAATGCAAAGCATACAGCTCAATTGTGTTACTTTAAAGGACTTCCAATAAACAAACCACATCTACAGAACTCTGATAACGCTTCTAAGAGCCCACAATCCTTGGTGAATCCTAAATCACACCGACTGCATACCTGTGTGCCCTGAGGGTTAGCTCCACCAACAACTGGGATTTGGTTTAGCTCAATGTGAAACATGTAATAAACCCAATAAGGAAGTTCAATATGATTCAAAAGCATGGTGGTAATGGGTTAATGGTTGGGACGTCACATAGTTTGCAAAAGCCTAAATACATAGTGTGTCATCACGCGACTTCTGTACATATATCATAAATCATATCATACCAGTAAGATGGCGTAGTTGGCGATGAACGAGCGAGCGCGAAGGAAATGAATGGGGAATTTCAACTTGATCGGGCAAGTAGTTTGAGATACAAAAAAAGGTGCGCACGTGCGCACGTGCGGAGGCACCCACCTTTGACTCGTGGTACGGTGGGGGCTGGGAGGCCCCTAACTACTCACCAAATTTGAACACAATCGGCTCAGCCGTTCCTGAGATATAGAATAGGGGTGTGCACGTGCGCACGTGCAAAGCCACCACACCCCTGGCTTGTGGAATGGCGGCGACTGAAAAGTCCCTAACCATGCACCAAATTCGAACACAATCGGCTCAGCCGTTCCTGAAATACAGAATAGGGATGTGCACATGCGCACGTGCAGATCCACCCCACCCCTGACCTGTGGGAAACTGGCAGATGAGAGGTCCCTAACCACACACCAAATTTGAACACAATCGGCTCAGCCGTTCCTGAGATATAGAAAAGGGGTGTGCACGTGCGCACGTGCAGAGGCACCCCACCCCTGACTTGTGGAAAATTGGCGACTGAGGGGTCCCTAACTACACACCAACTTTGCACACAATCGGCTCAGCCGTTGCAGAGTTTTTGCGAGGAAACACTTTTCAACACCCATCACGCGGCACGCGCCACGCGCAGTGGTAGGCACTCACATGAGTCGGCACTGGTCTCAAACAGGGTAGGTTGGATGGGGCTGCTCAGCAAAGAGGTCAGCTTGTCAATCGGACGTGTGGTTGCAGAGATATGAGCTTCTCAAAAGCATCGCCACGGGTCGGGTCGGGTCGGGTCGGGTCGGGTCGGGTCGGGTCGGGTCGGGTCGGACCGGGCCGGGCCATACATCTCCTTCGCGCTCGCTTGTTCATCGCTAACTACGGCGCCTTACTGGTGTGTAACATTTAGCTTGTTTAATAAATTGCGCGGCACGGCTACCAATGTCTAACCGAATCGAGATTTCTATAATCTGTGATGGCCTTAAGCCGTTCACTCCACTATGACCCCAGCTCCTTTCACCTTTACATGGGCGTCGACGATAGTGAAAGCCAGAAGTTGCAGCATTTGAGGCGGGATATCTTCTACAACTCATCATCCATCACATCTACACCATAGGACATACACCATATATATGACATACATACACCATATGAAATATTTAATTGAAAGAAATTAGCCATATCAGAAAATATCTGAACCATTACGGAAGCACGCTATCGCATCATCCATGACATCCTCACGCCACGTGGTCTGCGACTTTACAGTATTTACAGTACAAATGATGCTAAATGTTGTTAATCCAGCCAGCCATCCTGATCACTTTTCTGATGTGCCGTGCAATCCTACCTGTCAGTCGGTCTATGTAATGCCGCATGCCAGTCCAGCTGGTCTCAGAGCCACTTATATTATTACATCGTCGTGTCACTTATATTATTACATCGTCGTGTCACTTATATTATTACATCGTCGTGTCACTTATATTATTACATCGTCGTGTCACTTATATTATTACATCGTCGTGTCACTTATATTATTACATCGTCGTGTCACTTATATTATTACATCGTCGTGTCACTTATATTATTACATCGTCGTGTCACTTATATTATTACATCGTCGTGTCACTTATATTATTACATCGTCGTGTCACTTATATTATTAAATCGTGTTCTCATAGCTCTCTGGTAGGAGGCACTGTTATATTTTCAGTATGACAAGATTAACATTTCAGTCAGTTTTGATTTGGGTTGAAGCATTTGTCTTGCCTATCCATTTCGAATTTCGAAGTTGGTTAAAACTGATTACTGAACTAATCATTTTGTATTCTTGTCATTTGATCATTTTCAACCATTCACGGCAAAACAAACTTCTGAAACACCTTATTGTACTGGCGTGATTGAGATGAACTAATCTGGATGGCCTGACTGACTAAAATGACTTGATTTGGATGACGACGAACCATTTGAATGACGTGTTCGAAATAACCCCATATGAATGTCACGATTGCAATGACGTGATATTGAGATAATTCCAATAAGATGGCCTGAGTGGAGTGGTCTAATGGAGATATTCAGCTGGTGGTGTTGGCGTTTTACGACGAGATGGCCTGAGTGGAGTGGTCTAATGGAGATATTCAGCTGGTGGTGTTGGCGTTTTACGACGAGATGGCCTGAGTGGAGCGGTCTAATGGAGATATTCAGCTGGTGGTGTTGGCGTTTTACGACGAGATGGCCTGAGTGGAGTGGTCTAATGGAGATATTCAGCTGGTGGTGTTGGCGTTTTACGACGAGATGGCCTGAGTGGAGTGGTCTAATGGAGATATTCAGCTGGTAGTGTTGGCGTTTTACGACGAGATGGCCTGAGTGGAGTGGTCTAATGGAGATATTCAGCTGGTGGTGTTAGCGTTTTACGACGAGATGGCCTGAGTGGAGTGGTCTAATGGAGATATTCAGCTGGTAGTGTTGGCGTTTTACGACGAGATGGCCTGAGTGGAGTGGTCTAATGGAGATATTCAGCTGGTAGTGTTGGCGTTTTACGACGAGATGGCCTGAGTGGAGTGGTCTAATGGAGATATTCAGCTGGTGGTGTTAGCGTTTTACGACGAGATGGCCTGAGTGGAGTGGTCTAATGGAGATATTCAGCTGATGGTGTTGGCGTTTTATGAGGACGCGACTGTTGGCCCATATGCCGTCGGGGTCTTTCACGCCGACCCAAGCGGGGACACCTCAAGCCAGTAGCCAAATTCAAACCCGGAACCCATTGCTTCCGAGCCCAACGGCCTTCAAATTGAACTACCCAAACCCCTTATTAAGATATTTAAACGTCATTGTCTGATTGAATTACTTAAATGAGATGACTTGAGTAACATACCCACGATCGGAAACCTCCCTCTCCTTCTTCGAAATCGCCTCTCCAGCCGTAAGAAAACAACACGAAGGAGTCTAAGAAGATATTTTTTCCAATGCACAACAAACACAACGTTTGCTCGTCTGACAGGTTGCCTCTCAGATACGCACGATCACCGTGTCCACTTAAGGCAACTGGGGCATTCCACGACACATCGACCAAGGCTTGACACCCTCATATTTGTGAAAATTCTGAAAATGGGTGTATAGAATAATCTCGGGCGCTAAAGCCAGCTGTCACAATCTTAAATTTGTCAGATCAACGGTCACTGAGCTATAGCCTCGGGAATTTGTGAGGTCATGTTGTAAGACCATCTATCATCGCCTGTAGCTTGTCAACGAACAGCACGAACGTAATATAATTGCATTTGGTTGAGCTCACACTAATGCGAGGAAACTTTTGGCAATTTCGGATTTGTCATTTTGTTTACCCCGTGACCTCGTGAGCTAGTTTTCCATGAAATACCTTGATCTGTGTGTGGCACCTAATTTTTTTTTTCTCAAGCCAAATCAGTCTTCATGAATATTCTTTAAACAATTTCTGAATGCGTTTTGCCTTTAAAGAGTACTTTTAAGCTTCGCAAAAACTCCGGTAGGCAGCGCTGCGAACACATCTGTGTATCTTCGGACTGGGTAGAGATATCGAGATGCAGTAAACGACAGTGCATAGGTATAAATATTATGAGAGGAAAATATAAAAATACTTGGAGCAGGACTATGCAAGCTTGGAGCAGGACCATGCAATTTTGGGACTTTTCCTAGAATTGAATTCCGCATTTGAAGTCAAAATGTTGAGTTCTTAACCTGAACAAAGGCGGTTCCAGGGCACGGTTTTGGGAGGGTTCGGCGGCGACATTTGCCGATAATACGGAAATACGATCTTCACGGTTTCTTCCTAACTGCCTCAAGTATGAAGGAGTTACATCAGTTTACGGTGATTGCAACAAGTGTAAATTAGTTGATGTTATGAAATATCATAAAAATTGCATGGCAGAGGCGGTTTCAGGGGCTTGAAAGGGTGCGGGGGGGCCAGGAAGTATTCAATGCTTGGCAGGAAGCCAATAGAGCGATGTAAGCAGCATTTATAGCTATCAAGATGTAAAAGATAGCTTCTTCTTCCATTATTTTCATAATGTATTGCATATAGAGTTGCAGGGGCGTGTTCAGGCTCATGCAAAAGGGGTAACTGGCATGGCGATGACGATATGCCAGCGATTACGGCGCAATATACGGTTAACTTATAATGATATATGCACATATGAGGCCAGGAGATGGAATAAAATCATTTCTTTTGCAGAGGCGCGCTCAAGAATGGAAGAAAGAGGCTCATATTATTGCAAAGAAACTAAGATGCATGGTCCTACAATGACATGACATACTGCAGTTTTCTGATGAAACACGCACCACAGGGTACTCTACGAACGATTATGAGATAATAGGCGAGTCCAGGTAGGGTAAAAAGGGGGTAAGCAATGTGAATTGAAATTGTAAGTGAAATAGTCACTGTTGACTACTTAGTATCATAATAACGGATAATATACTTATCAAAAGGTCTTGCGCCTCCCCAGTTTGGATCCTGGATGTGCCTATGATGAAGTGCAATATGCAAAAAGGAACTATCTACGATCAGTAACTTATTTATAGTGCTGGGTAGCAACATGCCTGCGGTTCATTTTTTTTTCCTATTTGACCTCCCTTTTTCACTAACCTGGTACCGCCTATGGAAAAAATATGATGTATAACTGCTTGGTCTAATGTCACAATAACATACCATTTCATTTATAAAAAAACAACATAAAAAATAGTTTTATTCCGCATTTACTTCACCTCTATATTGAGTGCCCTGCACACGCCTATGATTTTTGAATTTCCAAAAGTCGTCGCCATATATCAATCTCCAATTCAATCTCTATCGATTCCCATTGGTTGTGTTAAAATCGGTTTATAAACATGACAGATGTGTTGGATCACATATACCACTAAAATTTGTAGTTTTTGCCCCCTGTTGCCCCCTCTAAAAAAATCGATTTTCTTATTTTTTTAGAAATGTAGATCGTGTTGAGGGGAACCAAACGCCGTCTCATTTTTTTACAAATCGGACGGGTAGATCTCGAGATCTCTGGGAGGGGCGGATCTAAGTATTCTAAGACCAAAATGTAAACATACTTTTGTTATCTAAGG
>JAXIVJ010015154.1:0-32437 GCA_036785665.1 Chirona hameri
TAGGATCCCTGGCCTATAACTTGGACAGAACTGTTCAAATGTGCATCTCGCCAACAATTATAACCTGTTTAAACTTGCATGATATCATGATCGGTCATGATAACCTGTTGTCAGATTTTCTGTCTTAGTCTTTTGTAGCAAATTGTCATGCACCTGTTCGGGCATCAATTAACCACATTTTGCAATGTTTTTTACTTCGGGTCACTTCAGGTCATGTCACCAGGTCGCATTAAGTGACCCCATCTCCCCCAAAAATAACATTCGGGCCCAGACAACAGTGTTTGTCCCGAGCAGTTTTAAACTCACATAATTGAATTAGGCTTAAGTACCTACAAATCGCATATCTTGGATTTGTGTATATCTGTGACGTAAGGTCAGGTCGGTTCCGTGACCTCCCCAGTATATGTCAATATGAAAATATGCAAATCCCTCCCATTCAGAGAATACGCATTACATCAGACCAATTATTTCAGGATCATGTTTGTATAGCTCATTCTTGATGACCCTATGCAACTGTTGCTCAGTGACCCCTACAAGGTCATCTTAGGTCAACTGAGGTCAAAATAAAACAAAGTGCTCCTTCACATTGGAAAATAACGTTGAAGAATCGCCCGCCCCGGTTCCCGATCCAATAAGGGCGTTTTACTGGTGTGTAGGTACATACATATACTTACCGTATCTAAGCGAGGTCCAAAATCCTACTCCAGCTGGCAAAACAGCTAAACACCCTGATAATATGTACCATATGCTCCATATGCACCGAAAACCTACTCACTAAAATCGTCATACTCAGATCAATGCAGACCCAGCTAAAACACGAAGGAAATATGCGGGCTCTCTACGGTTCCCATGGCCCAGCAGAAGCGAACATTTGTCCCGTCAGCAGGCAAGGCTACCGCCAGCGCGCACAGCCCGGCGCTGCCGGGCGAGCGACTGAGACCCCGCGGGCGGCGGAGCTCCGCCGCGCCTGGCCCGTCAGTGCCGCCGCCGCGGCGGCGCCACTGACGCTGCCGGGTTCCACTGTACACCACTCCCCTGTGTCGAAAGACATTACTCAACTAGCGTTTCGTCGCACCACCGGCTATGGTGAGACATCTACCGGGCGATATTTGAACCAATAGTTCCCGGAAGGTAGATGTCCCTGGTGTTCTATTTTTGGAGGTCGCAAGCTTGGCTGCCACGACTTTGTATGTGGCTGGATACACGAGTTTGGCTGCTGCTAGCTTGGTTCATGACGATGTTCCCTACCCGGGCGAAATTTGGATGTCGCAAGCGTTGGATGGTGCTGTTTTGTATGGTACAAGCATTGAATGCTACATCTTTGAACGCTTCCATATACACCCAAGGGGACACTGAGTTCAGAAAATCGATGTTGGTTAACCTGCAAATGTTCGGCATGCTTTGTGGTACCAGCAGTGCTTTATTTGTATGGTATATTGATTACAGGGGTGTCGCTACCGGGGAGGCCTGGGGGGCGTCGTCCCCCCCCCCCCCCAAGGATTGCTCCGGCCTCTCCCCGTCCCCCCACCTCCCCCATGATTTTGACATTAGCCCATATGGGAGTGGGGTCAAACACCTGGCTGCCCCCCCCCCCCCCACACACACACACACTCACACTAAACATGTCGTGGCGACGTATCCCCCCGGAATGATTACGTTGGTTATGGTTGGTAGGTTGGTACAATGATGCTTTATTATATCAGCATTAGCAGTGCGAGACAAAAGTTGGCTTGATACCACCTAAATGTTGCGTGTCGTGAAGTTGATTTGTTAATCCAAAATGCTACTTTCTGGTTTGCTTTGATTAGGCATTTTTCTTGACCTCTCCTTTTGGACTATTGCTTTTAATCGATTGAATAATAATCCATGATCAAAAGTCACTATTTTCATTTGTTTTTATCTTAATATATTCAGTTCGACAGCACCTTTTCTCAGCGTCAGGGAGAGGTCAAGTAAAATAATTAATGCTCCCTATATTGCCCCTATATAATGCTCATTGCCAAAGCACTGCATCCATTGACAAATCTGGAATATTGTGATGATTTTTAAATATTGGTTCAAAATATTATTCTGGCTCAATTTTTAAAGATTTTTTTTTAAACAGGAACCAATACCTTCTCACCGTACTTATATGCCTCAGAGCACAGTGTCGCTGTTTTGACCACCTTCGGCAGGGTTTGGACCAGTATGTGCTGACAGCTCCTGTTTTGGCCCCTTTCGGCAGGGCCTGGACCAGTGTGTGCTGACGGTGATCCTGTGGCCGGTGATTCTGAAGGAGCGTGACCTGATCGCCCACGACAGC
Organism: Chirona hameri; assembly: GCA_036785665.1. NCBI lineage: Eukaryota > Metazoa > Arthropoda > Thecostraca > Balanomorpha > Balanidae > Chirona > Chirona hameri. The sequence continues at coordinate 2,303 of JAXIVJ010015154.1, forward strand.
TACCTTTGCTACTAATACCCGATGGCGCGGCCGCTCCCCACGCAGCGTGAGAGTCCCTTTGACTTTGTCGGCTCGCCCAGTCTGATTGACAAGGGGTTCCGGCTGCAGTCTCACTGCCCGTACTTCTGTCGGCCGCGGCAGCACCGCGACTGGGAGTGGTGCTGAGAGGGTGCTGAAAACGCCGGACCGATGGTCCAGGGCCACAGATAGGGGGTTAATGGTCCCTCCCGGCAGGGGACCACGTAGGGAGGATCAATGGTCAAGGACCGCAAAGGTTGGACCAATGGTCCAGGACCACAGAGGTGTGGCGATAGGACAGGGGGGAGCAGAGCCCCGGTCGGACCGTTGCCGGCTTAATATCGGCCGAGGCAGCTGCAGCAGTGTGTAGATGCACAAACTGAGGGTCTGATCACCAGCCAGACGCTGCGTTGTAGCTCATTACCAGCCAGATCAGCTGCTCTGTAGCTCATTACCAGCCAGATCAGCTGCTCTGTAGCTCATTACCAGCCAGATCAGCTGCTCTGTAGCTCATTACCAGCCAGATCAGCTGCTCTGTAGCTCATTACCAGCCAGATCAGCTGCTCTGTAGCTCATCACCAGCCAGATCAGCTGCTCTGTAGCTCATCACCAGCCAGACGCTGCGTTGTAGCTCATTACCAGCCAGATCAGCTGCTCTGTAGCTCATTACCAGCCAGAGGCTGCTCTGTAGCTCAATACCAGCCAGATCAGCTGCTCTGTGGCTCATCACCAGCCAGACGCTGCGTTGTAGCTCATTACCAGCCAAAGGCTGTGCTGTAGCTCATTACCAGCCAGATCAGCTGTGCTGTAGCTCATTACCAGCCAGATCAGCTGCTATGTAGGTCATTACCAGCCACACGCTGCTCTGTAGCTCATTACCAGTCAGAGGATGTGCTGTAGCTCATTACCAGCCAGAGGCTGCCCTGTAGCTCATCACCAGCCAGACGCTGCTCTGTAGCTCATTACCAGTCAGATCAGCTGTGCTGTAGCTCATTACCAGCCATATCAGCTGCTCTGTAGCTCATTACCAGCCAGATCAGCTGCTATGTAGCTCATCACCAGCCAGATCAGCTGCTCTGTAGCTCATTACCAGCCAGATCAGCTGTTTTGTAGCTCATTACCAGCCAGACGCTGCTATGTAGCTCATTACCAGCCAGATCAGCTGCTCTGTAGCTCATCACCAGCCAGATCAGCTGCTCTGTAGCTCATTACCATCCAGATCAGCTGCTTTGTAGCTCATTGCCAGCCATACGCTGCGTTGTAGCTCATTACCAGCCAGATCAGCTGTGCTGTAGCTCATTACCAGCCAGATCAGCTGCTATGTAGCTCATTACCAGCCAGATGCTGTGCTGTAGCTCATTACCAGCCAGATCAGCTGCTCTGTAGCTCATCACCAGCCAGATCAGCTGCTCTGTAGCTCATTACCAGCCAGATCAGCTGATTTGTAGCTCATTACCAGCCAGATCAGCTGCTCTGTAGCTCATCACCAGCCAGATCAGCTGCTCTGTAGCTCATTACCAGCCATATCAGCTGCTCTGTAGCTCATTACCAGACAGACGCTGCGTTGTAGCTTATTACCAGCCAGAGGCTGTGCTGTAGCTCATTACCAGCCAGATCAGCTGCTCTGTAGCTCATTACCAGCCAGATCAGCTGCTCTGTAGCTCATTACCAGTCAGATCAGTTGCTCTGTAGCTCATCACCAGCCAGATCAGCTGCTCTGTAGCTCATTACCAGCCAGATCAGCTGCTATGTAGGTCATTACCAGCCACACGCTGCTCTGTAGCTCATTACCAGTCAGAGGATGTGCTGTAGCTCATTACCAGCCAGAGGCTGCCCTGTAGCTCATCACCAGCCAGACGCTGCTCTGTAGCTCATTACCAGTCAGATCAGCTGTGCTGTAGCTCATTACCAGCCATATCAGCTGCTCTGTAGCTCATTACCAGACAGACGCTGCGTTGTAGCTTATTACCAGCCAGAGGCTGTGCTGTAGCTCATTACCAGCCAGATCAGCTGCTCTGTAGCTCATTACCAGCCAGATCAGCTGCTCTGTAGCTCATTACCAGCCAGATCAGTTGATCTGTAGCTCATCACCAGCCAGATCAGCTGCTCTGTAGCTCATTACCAGCCAGATCAGCTGCTCTGTAGCTCATCACCAGCCAGATCAGCTGCTCTGTAGCTCATTACCAGCCAGATCAGCTGTTTTGTAGCTCATTACCAGCCAGACGCTGCTATGTAGCTCATTACCAGCCAGATCAGCTGCTCTGTAGCTCATCACCAGCCAGATCAGCTGCTCTGTAGCTCATTACCATCCAGATCAGCTGCTTTGTAGCTCATTACCAGCCAGACGCTGCGTTGTAGCTCATTACCAGCCAGATCAGCTGTGCTGTAGCTCATTACCAGCCAGATCAGCTGCTATGTAGCTCATTACCAGCCAGATGCTGTGCTGTAGCTCATTACCAGCCAGATCAGCTGCTCTGTAGCTCATCACCAGCCAGATCAGCTGCTCTGTAGCTCATTACCAGCCAGATCAGCTGATTTGTAGCTCATTACCAGCCAGATCAGCTGCTCTGTAGCTCATCACCAGCCAGATCAGCTGCTCTGTAGCTCATTACCAGCCATATCAGCTGCTCTGTAGCTCATTACCAGACAGACGCTGCGTTGTAGCTTATTACCAGCCAGAGGCTGTGCTGTAGCTCATTACCAGCCAGATCAGCTGCTCTGTAGCTCATTACCAGCCAGATCAGCTGCTCTGTAGCTCATTACCAGTCAGATCAGTTGCTCTGTAGCTCATCACCAGCCAGATCAGCTGCTCTGTAGCTCATTACCAGCCAGATCAGCTGCTCTGTAGCTCATCACCAGCCAGATCAGCTGCTCTGTAGCTCATTACCAGCCAGATCAGCTGTTTTGTAGCTCATTACCAGCCAGACGCTGCTATGTAGCTCATTACCAGCCAGATCAGCTGCTATGTAGCTCATCACCAGCCAGATCAGCTGCTCTGTAGCTCATTACCATCCAGATCAGCTGCTTTGTAGCTCATTACCAGCCAGACGCTGCGTTGTAGCTCATTACCAGCCAGAGGCTGTGCTGTAGCTCATCACCAGCCAGACGCTGTTCTGTAGCTCATTACCAGCCAGATCAGCTGCTCTGTAGCTCATTACCAGCCATATCAGCTGCTCTGTAGCTCATTACCAGCCAGAGGCTGCGTTGTAGCTCATTACCAGCCAGAACAGCTGCTATGTAGCTCATTACCAGCCATATCAGCTGCTCTGTAGCTCATTACCAGCCAGATCAGCTGCTCTGTAGCTCATTACCAGCCATAGGCTGTGCTGTAGCTCATTACCAGCCAGATCAGCTGCTCTGTAGCTCATTACCAGCAAGAGGCTGTGCTGTAGCGCATTACCAGCCAGATCAGCTGCTCTGTAGCTCATTACCAGCCAGAGGCTGTGCTTTAGCTCATTACCAGCCAGATCAGCTGCTCTGTAGCTCATTACCAGCCAGATCAGCTGCTCTGTAGCTCATTACCAGCCAGAGGCTGCGTTGTAGCTCATTACCAGCCAGATCAGCTGCTATGTAGCTCATTACCAGCCAGATCAGCTGCTCTGTAGCTAATTACCAGCCAGATCAGCTGCTATGTAGCTCATGACCAGCCAGAGGCTGTGCTGTAGCTCATTACCAGCCAGACGCTGTGCTGTGGCTCATTACCAGCCAGATCAGCTGCTCTGTAGCTCATTACCAGCCAGATCAGCTGCTCTGTAGCTCATTACCAGCCATAGGCTGCGCTGTAGCTCATTACCAGCAAGATCAGCTGCTCTGTAGCTCATTACCAGCCAGATCAGCTACTCTGTAGCTCATTACCAGCCAGAGGCTGTGCTGTAGCTCATTACCAGCCAGATCAGCTGCTCTGTAGCTCATTACCAGCCAGAGGCTGTGCTGTAGCTCATTACCAGCCATATCAGCTGCTATGTAGCTCATTACCAGCCATATCAGCTGCTCTGTAGCTCATTACCAGCCAGATCAGCTGCTCTGTAGCTCATTACCAGCCAGAGGCTGTGCTGTAGCTCATTACCAGCCAGATCAGCTGCTCTGTAGCTCATTATCAGCCAGATCAGCTGCTCTGTAGCTCATTACGAGCCAGACCAGCTGCTCTGTAGCTCGTTACCAGTCAGATCAGCTGCTCTGTTGCTCATTACCAGCCAGAGGCTGTGCTGTAGCTCATTACCAGCCAGATCAGCTGCCCTGTAGCTCATTACCAGCCAGATGCTGTGCTGTAGCTCATTACCAGCCAGATCAGCTGCTCTGTAGCTCATTACCAGCCAGATCAGCTGCTCTGTAGCTCATTACCAGCCAGATCAGCTGCTCTGTAGCTCATTACCAGCCAGATCAGCTGCTCTGTAGCTCATCACCAGCCAGATCAGCTGATCTGTAGCTCATCACCAGCCATATCAGCTGCTCTGTAGCTCATTACCAGCCATATCAGCTGCTCTGTAGCTCATTACCAGCCAGATCAGCTGCTCTGTAGCTCATTACCAGCCGGATCAGCTGCTCTGTAGCTCATCACCAGCCAGATCAGCTGCTCTGTAGCTCATTACCAGCCATATCAGCTGCTCTGTAGCTCATTACCAGCCAGATCAGCTGCTCTGTAACTCATCACCAGCCAGATCAGCTGCTCTGTAGCTCATCACCAGCCAGAGGCTGCGCTGTGGCTCATTACCAGCCAGATCAGCTGCTCTGTAGCTCATCACCAGCCAGAGGCTGCGCTGTGGCTCATTTGTGACCGATGATGAAACTTTAGATGCCCTTATTTGAATGCGGGTGGTAAATAATGATCACTGACATGACGCGAATTGTCAATGAAAAAGCGTTGCGATAATGCTCTGTGCATGTTGTACGTGTTACCGGCGTGGCTCTTTGGGCTCCCTCCTTTACTGGCGTGGCGTCCGAGCGTGTGTCCTTTGAGCAAGACATGGGTGAATGTAACGTTATTGTTATGGACGTTATGTTGCTGTTATTGTTGCAAAAGTCGTATTGCTATTGTTGCAGAATGTGTGTCATTGTCGCGTGCTGCCGTGCCCTAGGGCAAATCTGTGATAAGTACACTTCCAGTGCGTCATTTGGCGGGTACAGCCGGCTGATGAAGATTTCACTGAGTGTGCATGCATCGCACACCATCCTATTTGGGCAAACTGGCCAGCGTGCAGGCAGTCGGTTTCTTGTCATTGGTGTTTCTACAATGCGGTTCGCTATGAACTGTGTTCTCAGTGATATAGGCAGTTGTCGACGTGCTTCGCCATGATCAGGATCCCGGCGTTATAGTTCCACATTTTGGATGTCTCAGGTATTTTACATCTACTGTTCCATTTGTTCTTGTTAAATAAAGAATGGTATTTAGATGTTGATGAAATTCGTGAAATGGGAATGCACACGATGACAAACAGCTGTTAAAAAACAACTATGTTTGAAGAGGAAAGGATGCAGTTTTGTATTTAAGTGTCATGTATTGCTCATGAATACATGCAAGCAACACATTTTCTAGTTTCTATCAGCATTTCGCACGTATTTCGTGGGCGTTTACATCGTGCATATCGCACTATTCGTTTTGTTTGCACGTCTAATTGGGCGTTTACATCGTGCATATCGCACTATTCGTTTTGTTTGCACGTCTAATTGGGCGTTTACATCGTGTATATCGCACTATTCGTTTTGTTTGCACGTCTAATTGGGCGTTTACATCGTACATATCGCACTATTCGTTTTGTTTGCACGTCTAATTGGGCGTTTACATCGTGCATATCGCACTATTCGTTTTGTTTGCACGTCTAATTAGGCGTTTACATCGTGCATATCGCACTATTTGTTTTGTTTGCACGTCTAATTGGGCGTTTACATCGTGCATATCGCACTATTCGCTTTGTTTGCACGTCTAATTGGGCGTTTACATCGTGCATATCGCACTATTCGTTTTGTTTGCACGTCTAATTGGGCGTTTACATCGTGCATATTGCACTATTCGTTTTGTTTGCACGTCTAATTGGGCGTTTACATCGTGCATATCGCACTATTCGTTTTGTTTGCACGTCTAATTGGACATTTACCCAAAGGGGCCCATTCGACGTAATCAGAGGTCCTTCCGACCTTGCCAGGGACTACACTGGCTGCTTTGTCGCTCTGCCGACATGCTCAGGGGCAGGGGCGGCGGATTGCGGGGCGCAGAGTACCCAAAATCCCCCCCCCCCCCAGTTGAAAATTCTGGGGAGGGGGCAAAAGGGTAATTTTACCTCTCAGATTGAACAGGCTAAAATATGGGGGGCAAAATGACACTTATGCCCCCCAGGATTTTCGACTGGGGGGCATTTTGGGTACCCTGCCCCCCGCAATCCGCCGCCCATGCTCAGGGGCTCCTCCGACCTGCACAGGGGCCTCTCCAATCTGGCTAGGAACTCATCCGGCATGTTCAAGGGGCCTCTCGACCGGCCCATGGGGACCCTTTCGGTCTAGCCATGGGCCCCTCTTACTTACCCAGGAGCCCCTCCGATCTGCCCAGCGACTCTTCTGGTCGGACTGCGCTTGTTGCTTTGTCGCCCTGCCGACATACTCAAGGGGCCCTCTGACCTGCCCTGGGGCCCTTCCGTGCTGACCAGGGGCCAATTCGACATGTTCAGGGGCCCTCCTGAACCGCCCAGGGGTCATTTCGGTCTGGTCAGGGGCTCCTCCGATCTGCGCAGGGGGCCTTTTAACTTGTCAGGGGCCCTCTGGTCTCCAGGGGCCCTCCAGCCTTCTAAGGGGCCCTTCCGACCTGGCAAGGGACAGCGCTGGCTGCTTTGTCGCCTTGCGACATGCTCCGAGGGCCCTCCGACCTGCCCTGGGGCCCCTCCGTGCTGACTAGGGGCCCATTTGGCATGTTCAGGGGCCCTCCTGGCCCACCCACGGACCCTTTTGGTCTGGCCAGGGGCCCCTCCCACCTGCAAAGGGGCCCTTTTAACTTCTCAGGGGCCCTCTGGTCTGTACAGGGGCCCTCCAACCTGCTCAGGGGCCCTTATGACTTGGCAAGGGACTGCGCTGGTCGCTTTATCGCCCTGCCGACATGCTCAGGGGCCTCTCGACCTGTCTAGGGGCCCCTCTGTGCTGGGTAGGGGCCCATTCGACGTGTTTAGTGGACCCATTCGACGTGCTCAGGGGGCCCTCTGACCCGCTCAGAGGCCCTTTCGGTCTGGACAGGGGCCCCTTTGACATGCACAGGGCTCTTTTGAACGTCCAAGGGGCCCTCTGGTCTTTCAGAGAGGGCCCTGGTGGCCCTAAAGGGCCTCTGAAGTCCTCCAAACTCTCAAAAGACCACACTTCGCGTGGTAAAGAGCCCATGATACCGCGCGTCGCGCGGTCTCGTCGGCCCTTTTCGGCGCACGTGCAGCTCGCCGAAAAGGGCCCTCCTGGCCTCCAGGGAGGGGGGGGGGGGCAGTTTCCTGGCGAAATGGTCGCCATTAGTGCGGCCCTCGAGTGGCGGGTGGAACGTCTGGACCGGGACCCGGACGACCAGGTAATCCTTTGCACGATCATCCAGTCGGCGCTGGCGGCCCTGAGACCCAAGACCCAGGCCGCCCGCTCAGAGCTCGCCGCTGAGAACAGTTATCTGGCGCGCCCTGCTGGCCGTGGCGCAAGAGGCCGCCGTGTTTACCTCATTGGGTACCGTCTCACCGTAAGCTCGCTAGCAATGAGAGGACCGATGCGCTGGCCGGGGAGGCGTCGGCGCCACCACAGGAAGGTATAGCCATGGATACCAGGACGGGCCACCCAGGGTAATAGAACAACGGGTAGATTTGGAAGTGGTCATATTCAATTCTACTACGAAGTAGTAGTCGAAGTAGTGTATATTTCAGTACTGTAGTATCATTTGGAAGCGGTCAGCGGTCGTTCTGACATTTTTTAACCCCCAAGCCCATTTATCCCCTTTACGCCCAGAATATCGAAAAATGATAAATAAAAACGTTGTAGCTAAGCCTTGTAGGTATCTGTTCCAGAAGTCGTATTAAAAAATGTACCATAGGTTACGAGCCAGCCTCGTCTGAAAATCATCGATTCAACATGAGAACCCTATGGTGTATTAGGTTTTTAACGCCCAAACGCCCGAGTGCTGCCAACTGTTACTGGTGGGGGCTGGGTCCACCGAGCAGCGGCCAGAACCGCGCCGCCGTGCGCCACCGCAAGCTGGCCCTAGGCCTGGTATCGTGCCTTGACGGGTTCGCACGTCCCGCCACCGGTGACCGGCCTGAACCGGGCCGCGGCTGCCGACGTCCAACAGCTGCGTGCGAGCCACTACTCCGGGTCGGCCTACTACTTACATTGGATCGGCCGAAACCCTTTCCGGCAGTAACCGCAGTGCGATTCGCTCGGCTGCATGATGGACTGGTGCTTCATCTGCAGGGAGGATATCGACATCTTGGAGCACATCCTGCTGAGGTGTCCGGCCCTAATGTGTGTCCGGATACGCCTGCTGGGCACCATCTCGCCCAGACCAGAAGACATGCGGAGCGATAGCGTGCGACAGCGACCATGGGGGCCGTTGCCAGGTCCATCCACCAGTCATTCCATTCCAGGTTTTATTGACAAGAAAATCCCGAAATAACACCCTACCTCTCTGATTTCGATGAAACTATGTTCTAGGGGTAATCTGGGCCGTAGATTTACGCTGTGGTATTTTCAGCTTCGTCCATCCAGTGGTTTTGAGTTTTAGCCTAAAAATAGTGTCGAAAATAGATGGCGCTAGTGTCTGCGTCCGCAAAATGTAGAGGGCGCAGTGGTCGAATATGCAATTTTTGGACCTCCGAGAAAACTCGTTGGCGCTTACCAAATACCGACATTTAAGCACTCATTTCTCTGTAAATCAACATTTTAGCATCATGCGCCACGACAAATTACATTCCAATATATATCTAAGAGATCACCCCAGGCTATGACACACCCTAGTGTCGGTATCGACTTCATCACCAATAGCATGAAAGGTATGGCATTAGGATGTGTCTGGTTTTAATGTTGTCTACCCTACCTGTAAAAAGTCTGATTAAAGTAAAAACCGTTTGTATTTGACGTTCGGGTCAGTAATTCACCCCCACCACCCAAGTTGGTGCGGCGACTGCCCCATCAACTTTGATTTTGACCCCACCATTTGTATGTTCTGCCCCACCAACGTTTTTAAGATTTGAAGGTTTCCTAGTGTTAACCCGCGAGTCACTGGGGGCTTTTTTGTAGCCCCCCCCTTAGGAATATCAGGAATATCTCAATAACTAATACAGATATCGACGGCAAAATTTCAGTACCTTTCCGGGCATCATTTTTACACCCTTTGAGAAAAAAATGAAAAATTTCGGCAGAAATATTTCGAGATATAGTGAATTTAGTGACGTCACTAAACACGATTTTTACACCAAAATCGGCTAAAGTTTGCCAAGCCGTACAAATGCTGCATTTGAAGCAAAATGCAATCCAAAAACGATAAAAGGTAGAAAATTGCAAGGCCTACAAACCAGCTATCTCGAAATTTCACAAATTTTGTTTTTTAACCCCAAAAATTGCACACAAAAACTTTTTTTGAAAAAATGCTCACAAAATCAAATGTTTCAAAGATATTGAAAAAACCGGAATATATGTCAGATAACAACATATGGGCAACTACCATACAAAATTTGAAAATGATATCATCTTTTTTGACTGTCATGGCATATAAAGTATGGGTAAATCATGACGTCATATTTTGAAATTGCGTTTTTTTGGCTTTTATTGACCGGATACAGACAAATAAATGCCAGCACTGTTTGTTTTAGATAAAACTGATATAGAAACATGCTTTTTTCATTTCGATTTATCAATTTCAAATTTTGACCTTCAGTGAACTGAACTTGACCTGAACTTGACACTATCTTCACGTAAATAAAGTCAGGTGGTAAAATGACTACCACTATCGAATTCTACGCGTAAAAGCATCCATAAAACATGTGTTGCATGACTTTCGTAGATATTTTGTGTGTAGTGACCTTTTGTGACCTGACCTTGACCTTGATCTTTTCCAACAATCTCACTTTAGCTCATGTGGGATATGTATCATACTTTTGACAGCACTTTGGGTGATTATAGGCGCAATCGAAGGCCATGGATGGCAAGTATTGTCCATAAACTCAAATACCTCGATTTTGACGTTTGACTTGACCGTGACCTGACATGTGACCTTAATTTGACATTTTTAAGTTTGCGTTAGGCTTATCTCATTGAGCGCTTTCGAATGCCGCCTTGTGCGTCCCGCTGCGATCATTGGTTCTGAAGATACCAGGGGGGGGGGGCTAAAAAAAAACACAGTGAGTCGTGTTACAGAGTATACCCCAGTGACTGCCGGGTTAAACTGTTCAATTTTTCACCTCAGCCATGCAAAGCAACCATTCAATATGATATTTTGCCCCACCAACTTGCTCTGAAAAGCTCCACCCATGCTGTCTATGATATGGTATGAGGGGGGGGGGGGGTCCAGGGGCGCGACAGCCCCTGGTAGGTTCTGCATCGCAGCGAGCGAATGTGAGCGGCACGTTCTAAACATGGGTCCCTGCGACCTTAATTGCTGTAAATGTTAGGTAAAGTTTGATTATGTATCATATGTTTGGTTAATAGTTATGGTTATGGTTATGATTGGTTATGTATGATTATGTACATTTACAGGAATTAAAAGGTAATGAGGCGACTGCGGAGGCGACCACGGCGGAGGCGGAGGTTCGTCGGGTGGCGGGAGTGATAACTCGCAGGGTGACGGAGGCGATACCGATAGCTGCTGTGGCGTATTTGGAGGTGTGTCGGCACCATCGTCCGACCGGCGCGGTGGTGCAAAGGAACGGGTACTGGGCCCTTCCCGAACAGCTGCTGCTCGCCATGGTCGCTGACAACCAGGAGACCCGGGAGAAGCCGGTCTGTCTCATCCGTGCTGCGCGTCTACAGGAGACGCAAGACATCGGGAGCTTCAAGCTTCCTGACGTCAACTTCGGAGCTGAAGGGTACACCGACCTCATCGACTGGAGCTCAGCGGAGGTGACGCAGCCACCACTCCTGCGAGATCTCAGCGACAAAGACCTGCGGGACATCCTGAAAGCCCAGCTGCTGTCCCGCCGTACCCGGTACACACCCAGGCTGTGGAGAGGACCGTCAGGATGGTGACTGACCGTTCTTCGGTGCTGGGCGAGGAATCGAGACACGGTCTCATCACAGCGAGGCTGAAGCACCGAATCATCCTCCCGGCCTTCAACTCGAAGCAGGACCTGCGCCCTTCATATGCAATGCATGGTACCGATTATTGACTCAGTTGTACATTACAATAAATTTATCTTTAAAAAAAAATACTATGTATTTAGTTACGACTGCTTAAACTTTTTTCTCAGTCGCTATGAAACAAATTTGTGTTCTTCTCTCCAACAGCGTGAAGACGAAGTCCTGTCTCGACACCCATTCCGTTGTTAGTCCACCCGAATCAATATATTGGTAATGTTCTAGCTCCTTTCTTTAAATAATAGACTGTGTCTCCTATGAAGACGCTAAGCTCGTAAAACTTTTCCACAGAACCTCTAATATCCTACATCGATCAGGGTGAATGCAGCCTGTCAACCATTTCAAGTGGGGATGACCCGGCTGTCCTCCTCCATCGCCACAACCTCGCCCATTCTGTCATCACCGCCTGCCTTCAGTCTGCCGAATGCCGAGCTGAGCTAGACCGGCGGCCGGTGTTCCGTGCGTTTGAGGTGGAGATACGTTTTTTGCCTATGCACATCTGATTGGGAAATAGAGTGAATACAGCTTTGGTTTGCATTTTCAGGTTAGTTTCAATCTGCTAGCATCAATCTACCCTAAAACAGGTTTTTATGATCGCTTACAGTAGTGCAGAATCATGTAACAGTAATAATATGCTTCGGAATTACCGCCGATATAGGTGGCGCCACCATCGACAGATTGGGAAAAGGTCTCTTAGTAAATCGTCACTTCACTTCAAAAACTACTTGCAAAACTCTCACAGATTCACTGGTGTTTATTAAATCGTAGTCCTGTGCAGGCTCTGGTGAGTCCGCTCCTCCGGCGGGGCGCGCGGTGTATGATCTGCTGCGCTCGATGACCGGTGATACGGCGGCGGTTGAGTTATTAGGTACCTGATGATATGTGTTAGAGTTGGCGCCTAGAGTCAAGCTCCCCAGCTTTTACGCCAACTCTACCTTATGTGTACCATATAAATATGTTATAAAACAATAAACATGTTGATGATGATGATGAAATCGACTCGCGCTCACCAATTATTGATCTTAGCGGGAAACCTCTTCAGATTTCATTTTCTTAATCATCAGCGCCACTTTGTTATATTCCAATATAATTTTGAGATGGACGACACACCCTAGACACACTACATCACCAATAGCATGAAAAGTATGTTGTTAGGGCGAGTCCGGGGTTACAGTTGTTTACCGTTTCCTCCCTTCAAACTGACAACCATTTGCCTGGGATGACTTTCAGACACCAACACACCACCAATAACATGAAAGTTTGATGTCTTGATGTCCCAAATTACCACAACACCACCAGTAACGTGCCAAGTCTAATGTGTTGACATGTTCAGTCTACCCTACTTGCTATGCGATTTATTTTATCCAATTTTTGAGCAACTATATTATTAATTATTTTAACTTAACCTTACCTTGAACTATGAAGAAGGAGGTTCTTCACAGAATTGCTAAAAAAAAATCACATGCGTCGCTTCCGAAAGCGACGATCGCTCCAAATCGAGGTTTATAATGCTGCCATCATGCCTCCATAGTCATTGGTCAACAATCTAAAATATACTCTGGGTTTCTAAATTTGTTCCAAAATGTATACCATTTCTACTAGGCAGCGAAGTTGGCTGATAAAACCAGCGGATCCGCGGGTTGGACGGCGGAGAGTCTCCCGTTCAAAGTCAATGAGTGGTCTTCCGCGGTTCTCCCAAACCGCTGTCGACTGAAATAGTAGTTTGCAGACAACTTGGTAGTTTTGTATGGTCTATAAAAACAACTATGTTTGTGGTCTAATATGCTGCCAAACTGATATCACTGTTGCTATGTGGGACGCGTATTTTTTTTTGTGTGTAGACTGAGACGCGTATTTTGTTTTAGTAGACTGCATTTTCATGTGTGAACCAATTCAGTAGAACTTGCCCTCGAATATCCCACGATTCGATGTAAAAAGCACACGCATGCAAAAATATAGCATATGGCTCCTCTGATGGATCATTTGTGATGAAAAAATAGCCAACCCGGCAAGAAAAAGACACATTTTGTTCTCCATCGTCGTCCAGCATGACGGGTCATTGTACCACCCCTGCCCACACTTTCCATGACGTTCCTAAGATTCTGAAACAAATATGAAATAAGCCGTTCAAACTGTTTTACTTCTTTGTTTGCACATAGCGACGATATTTTACTTGACCTTGACCTCACCTTTGCCAACAAACTCACTTTAGCTGATGCAGGATGTGTATTATACCTTTGAGATCACTTTGGGTGATTATGATCGCAATCGAAGGCTTTGGATGCAAAGTATGGCCAATATACTCAAATACCTCGATTTTGACCTTTGACCTGACCATGACCTGACTTGTGACTTTAATTCAAAAGTTTCGAGCATTATTAAGGTAATCCTCATTGAGATCTTTCGAATGCCCCCTTGCGCGTCTCGCTGCGATAATTGCCTCGGAAGAAAATCAGGGGGGCGTTTATCCCCCCCCCCCCCTCAGTCAATTGCGTTCGGCTGAGACCCCAGTCAATGCCGGGTTAAGTAGACATCAAGACGGCATAAAGGTTTAATCACTGCTGTGTTGCTCTCCCCTTTCCTAGTGATTCGGCATCACTGAAAGGAATTGATGAGTGAGTTTTTTTTTAATTCATGGTGCTTTAAAAATGTTTTCAGGTTTGCCAAGACATGTCTCGTCAACCTAAGAATATCTATGTCTTTCTAGGCTTGCACAATTTGCACAGTACACAAATTGTTGAAAATTGTACACAAATGTAACATTTGGGCATCAGTGTTTGAATTTGGCTTTGTTTTGCTGATAGCGGATTGCAGATGATTCCCTGGAGAGTACCAAATCAGCTGTTATCAATCATGGAGAATAAAATGCCTTGGTGCACATTTTACCAACGAACATTCATGTTCCAAACACTGCATGTGCATTCCTCATTTGAGTTCATTAATGGAACTTTAGTTTGTATTTGATGAATGGAGCTGCTTATGATGTTCTAAATTTGTCTTCCTACTTGCTATACCATGAATGAGCCATTACAATGAAAATAGTAAAGCATCCTAAATGAATGAAAGAACAAAATGGAAAGTTTAAGTATTGAGTTAACCATACCAGTTATGCTGTCATTGTTTGGGCTGAAGCCCAAATAACACTGATAAACCAACACTTTTAAATGGAAAAAACGAACTTTTGATATAATTTTCTGCATTATCTTATGCCACTTTGTCACTGTGGTGTATATAATTAGACACATCTAAATTTGGAGATAAAACAACAGCTTTCTATAATTCGGAATACGTTTTTGAGACTTCAAAATAAGTACAGTGGCGCTGTAATAGGTCGAGCATGCTTTCATACCTCCGTCGACCATGGGCGGATCTAGGGTGGCCAAGGAGCCATGCCCTGTCCCCCCTCCAAAAAAATGGCTCAAAATTGACACATTTTGATACATTTACTAATATTGGAGAAAATATAATCACCTTTTACAAAGAAACGTTTGTTCTAAATCAGCTATCCATGCATAATCAACCGAAATCCGATGTGTTTTCAGAGTTGTGTGATACTTTGGATTTGGCCCCGTAAACCACCCGTTCTTTGTGCGCCAATGCCGGCGACCGCCTTGATCCGGAATTTCGTTGGCGATCACTTTTCTTTTTTTCGACCCTTGCTTGAAATATTGCACGCATGCACGGAAATGATTGTTCTTTGAAATTAAACATATTCAGAACTCTATACCAATGACTCCCAGTGGTTTGTTGCAGCTAAAATACTATTTATAGCTTGATGGTGGTATGTGTTTTCCCTTGGTCCATTTTTGAGAGACCATTCAGTCAGAAAAAAGCTTAAGACGGTGAGTGAATTTTGTTTTTGGACTTCATACATAGTGTGTAGAAGAATGGGATTTGTGTTTGGAAGAGATGTTAAAAACAAGTTATACCAAGTTGAGCATTGATGATACTATGACGGCTATTGCCACACCAATTGTATTGCATCAATATAGCAAAGCATGAGCAAGCGTCACCCTAACAGTGACGACCCGTTACAACAACAACAACAACGTATCGAGGCAACGACAAATCAATGTCAACAACGAACGACGCAACAACACGTCAACAACTTCGTAACATGCTTCACGGCATAACATGGCGTATGTAGCGAACAAGGATCTTCGATGGAGGGTCACTAGTTTGCCAGGGTTCATATGCCATAGTTGAGCCGGGACAGTGCGTTTCAGAAAGGAGAACGTGTCGGCGTACCAAACACCATCGCCCTGGCAGGTGACGTCGCGTGACGAGTTTTTACCGGATTGGCTTTGGAAAAGATGTACCACCAAATGTGGATCAGAGTTGAAGACTGTCAATGGTCAGCCCAGGGACCGGAGGATCAGAACAGGCATGTGAATCACCTTATGAACCAGCTCAGTAATCATTGAACCGGCCACATGCTCACTTCGAAAGGTCTGGAGATTTTAAGAAGAGACAGAGGTTTTGGGGAGGGATATTGCAACAGAAGAGCAAAGGTCTGGGATCCTCAAAAAGCAGGTTACAATAATATAAACGGCACTTTTTGAATTATGACACGACGGGACACCTTTCCGTTATTAACCTGTAACATTGCGCATCTTATGTGTTTTTACCACTCCAACAGAGCATCTTCAGCCGGTGCATTTTCAGAATTCCAGAATGTCCAGTTTTCAGAGCGTCCAGTAATTTACGTATAGCGTCACAAGGTTTGAAAGACGCGGGAACGGCCTGATATCACTCTCTGTCCTAGATCGTCCGCACAGTGGAGAATCGACAGCTTGTGGATGTTCCGTTACTCGGTGCTCCACGAGTCCTCGAAGTCCTTCTGCAGCTGGTTCATCCAGACCGAGTGGTCCACCTCCCACTCGTCCGTGTCCAGGCCACGGCCGGAGGAGTTCAAATCAAGAGTCGAAAACGCCGCGACCGCGAGGGCAATGCCGATTCCGCATAGCAGGGCAACCAGCAGGAAAGGCGCAATGGACTCCGCTGTGGACAAAGGGGCCGGGTCAGGAGTAATCCAGCCGAACTGGAGAGAAATACCACACGTCAGTGGAAGGTTCTCTATATTATTAACTGGAACAGCTGAGAGTCTCGCCAATTCTATTTTGTCGTCGAAGACATGATATTAACAAGTTGGAGGGTACTTCCAAAGCTGACAGTTACGTTAAATTTGACTCTTCAGTTCGAGCCAGGATAACAGATTCGTATCTACTGCTAACATACTAAAATGTTAGCAGTAGATACGAATTTAGCGCGGCCGCCAGCGCAACTTAGGCGGCCGCGTACGTACCAGTGAGACCGCCGGTGGCAGCAGGGGCTACCAGATGCGGGCCAGCGCCGACTCCGCCACCGTGGACATAACCGCCGCCAGTGACGTCACCAGCGCCAGTGCCAGTGTACTGACGACGAGTGGCACCAATTTCCAAGAACCGCCTCAGAATCCTGCGGAGAGAAAGAAGTCATGCTGAGCTTGTCAGATACCGACAATGAGTATTTGTCGTACGTGGTTGACTTTTTTCACCTTCGCCCTACTTTTTTCACCTTCGCCCTACGGGGGGCCTGACAGGCCCCCTGTTAACTTCCAAACCAAGCAACTTAGAGCAATGCGGTAAGAACCAGCATGTTTCCTGTCATGAAAGGAATCTAACTGTATGCGATTTTAAGGTTTCAGCTCAAAAAGTGACCTTCCAGGTCAAGTGAATGACCTCAGATTTACCACGTCCAGAATAGCGATTTTGCTCTTCAGAAATCTCAAAATTAGAAATTGATGAATGTAAATAAAAAGGCATGTTCCTATAATAATTTTGGCTCAGAAAAAAAAGAAGTAATTATTTGTTCGAATCTTGTCCAAAAATGTAAAAAAGTTCTTAAAAAAAATGACGTCATCAGTTTCTTACACTTAGGAAGCCATCACTCAATAAATAATGAAGATATGGCTTTGAAATTTAGTATGAGTGTTTTCCATGCTCAGTTCTCTCACATATATTCCGTTTTTTATATCTTTGAAAATTTTGATTTTTTGGGGATTTTTCCAAAAAATCAGTTATTTTTAACTTTAGGGGTCAAAAGCCCAAAATTTTGAAAATCCGAGATTGCCATTTTAAAGAAAATGTCATTTTGTATCTTTGCTGAATTGTGTTTGCAATTTCCTTTAAAAACTGTTTTGTACAATTTTAATAATATTTCTCATTTTTTTTACCAACATGACGTCATAAACATTATTATCTCCCAAACTACTGAACCAATTTCAATAAAACAGTAACAGCCTACCTATAATTGTTGTAAACTCAGCTACCCAAAATTTCAGCAAGATGCAACCCATGTGTCAAAAGTTATTCAAGAAAAACCTCAGGGGGGGGACTGTCAGGCCCCCCCCCCCCCCGTAGGGCGAGGGTTAATATGCGTACCGAATGTCACTTGTGTTTTGTTATATTATTCGCAATAGATTATCATCATACGTGCGCCATCCGTGGTAATGATAGATTCCTCAGAAGAAAAACTTATGACAAATCACAAAAGATCTTGAAGTGTCTTCAATCGTTCAAAGCGGCAGCACACTAGGCCATCTGGCGAGCGAAATCCGCGATGTTATTGCCATTTTCCGGGCATTCTTAGCGATTTCCCGCACTCGTGGTAGTCGAGGCTACACAAATATGAATTAAGCGCATCGAATATCGGTCAGCGGACATCTGCGGAACGGCAAAAAAACTAAACAAAGGGAGCATTTTGCGCGCTTGAACGCTGTAGAAATACAGAACGGCAGCGATATGACAAATATTTACAAGGTCAACCATAGTGATGTGATCAATTTCGCACAATTAGCTCTTGCCATTGGGACATTTACTATGCGTAGGTTTTGGCTTCTAAACTAAGATCTCTGTTGAAAACTGGCCGAGTAAAAAGGCGTGAATCGATAGACAGTAAGTAGGCTGGCGAGGAGTGAAATAAATATCGGGAATATCACATCACAGGAACAGAGACAGCGCCAAATCTGCCGAAATAATAGTGATATTCTACGGTGTTGCTGCGATTTTCCGCGGCGGAATGTCGCAGTGATCTCTTTGGATTCCGCGCGCCGATTCTAGTGTGCGGTCGCCTTCGTAGACAACAGGAGCGGTGATAACAAAATAATATAAACATCCTGTACAACTTTCATCAGGAGAGTCGAGTAGAACGTCTCCAACCTCGTTCCCTACGGTCAAAGATCGAACATAGAATGTAAGAATGTCATACACTGAGCTGCGAAGAAGGCTCTTAGTTGGTGTCTCACCCTGCCAGCCCGCTCTTCTGGCTGCCCCTGCGTCTGTTGCTATAGTAGTTGGACGGTGACTCCCCCTCCTCTGGGTAGCTGCTATGGTGTTGGGTGTAGGAGTCAGCCGCGACCACGGCGACCAGCGACAGCAGCAGGATGTAGCACAGCTTCATGGTTTCTGTGCGCAGAGGCAGCCACAGGCCAGGTCAAGACGATGCTAGTGATAGACTTCAGAGTAAGATAAACTGCACGCAAACAGTCAAAAGTAATATGAACAAAAGAAAATAAGATATACAGTGTTAAAGGGAATGTCAACACCTTGTGCAAATACACGAATCGTGTAAACATGGCTGTACAAAACTAATGGACTAGGGACAATCCACACATGAATCATGTTTAACCCTTGCCCGGGTAGGACAAAATCACTACGTGTTCGGGTTGTGGGTGGGGATGGGGGTACGACCCCCCCCCCCCCCCTTAGCGGTTTGACCCTAATTGGGCTAGAGCTTCGCGTCAAAGACGAGCGAGTTGCTTGTGACGAGAGAAAAACCTATGGTATCCGATTTTAAGGTCTTTGATTATTAGTTGACCTATGAGGTCATGCCAATGACCCAAAAATCATCAAAGTTGTAAATGCGTATAAATGGAATTGTATCGAGCTAGAATCGTGATTGAGCATATCACAATGCTTCATGGGTGCCAAAATCCGTAATCTGCGTCATAAAATGTCCTAAAAACTGCCAAATTCCAAAAAGGTCATGTCAGGTCACCTGAGGTCAGTGACCTCGTTTCACCTGTGAAAGCGCATGACCCTAGTGGAACGTATAATTATGTAAAATGGATTGTAAATTTGAAATCAGCGTCACAAAATGTCCTAGAAACCAACAGAAGCCCAAAAAAGTCATCTGAAGTCATCGGAGGTCAATGACCTCAGTTGACCTCTGAAAAAGTCAATCGAGGTCACAATCTCAGTGGAAACCACAACTGTCCCCTGGAAACACCTGTGCATATGCTCCTGAACAACACACACTCGAAAACTGCACCAGTTACAAGCATCGATACTGCGGGACGCCAGTTGCGCCTGACATGACCTTGAGAAACAGGTCATAGGTCACGGGTCATGTGGGTTAGAAATTCAAAGTTTTCAAAGAATGTGGGATTTTTCTTCTTCAAAAGTAGGATACTGAAAGTTGCATCAAAATCGGTTGGAAACTACGTGAGTTATTCCAGAAAAACCGAGGGGGGGGGCCTACCCGGGCGAGGGTTCATGTCGAACCTTTGCCTACCCGGGCGAGGGTTCATGTAGAACCTTTGCCTACCCGGGCGAGGGTTCATGTAGAACCTTTGCCTACCCGGGCGAGGGTTCATGTAGAACCTTTGCCTACCCGGGCGAGGGTTCATGTAGAACCTTTGCCTACCCGGGCGAGGGTTCATGTAGAACCTTTGCCTACCCGGGCGCGGGTTCATGTAGAACCTTTGCCTACCATGGCGCGGGTTCATGTAGAACCTTTGCCTACCCGGGCGAGGGTTCATGTAGAACCTTTGCCTACCCGGGCGAGGGTTCATGTAGAACCTTTGCCTACCCGGGCGCGGGTTCATATAGAACCTTTGCCTACCCGGGCGCGGGTTCATGTAGAACCTTTGCCTACCCGGGCGCGGGTTCATATAGAACCTTTGCCTACCCGGGCGCGGGTTCATGTAGAACCTTTGCCTACCCGGGCGCGGGTTCATATAGAACCTTTGCCTACCCGGGCGCGGGTTCATGTAGAACCTTTGCCTACCCGGGCGCGGGTTCATGTAGAACCATTGCCTACCCGGGCGAGGGTTCATGTAGAACCATTGCAAAGCAAGTGATCTACCTATTTACCTATTGAACCTTCCGACCTATTGAAGCGACCTATGTGATGGTAAATGATGCTTTGAAGTGGTTTTAAAACAATAAATTTGCTTTCTGAACTTAATTCCATTTCAAATCAATTTCCAATCATATCCAAATACAAATCCTAGATCATTCCTTGTTTGGGCATGTTTTTAGTTTAGCCAAAAAAGCTTAAAAAACAGTAAAACACGTTTTTAGGCGATGACATTGCGGGTGCGCTCTGGTAAAGCTAAAACAGGTTTGAAATATGAAACTGTACGGGAGCACACGTGGTAGTAACACATAGTCCTTTTAGTCCTTTTAGTCCTCCATACAAATTGACTGGCCTCCATGCATTGCAACATAAAAATTAAGTTTAATTAAATTGCTCATGATCTCCTTTCTCGAATCCGCCAAAAAGGAGTACGTCATGAGCGCTGCATGCTTCAGCGTATATAAAATTAATGCTCAGACTAATAATGCCATTTTTGATCAAGAATTATTGGTGTTCATTTCGACGTTTGCGTGTGCCACGTCCTGTGGTACCAACCCTATCAGAACGCATCATAACAATATTAACAATGATTGGATGGTCCTATCCAATGGTGAAAACCCATGCTAAATTAGAGCAGTGGGTGCAAAGAAATTAGCTTCCGAAAAAAGTATGTACGGCCGGTTCGGGCCGGTTCGGGAAGAGTCAAATGTCAATTTGTCAAGTAAGTTGACGACAAACCTCACGGGCGCTTCGCGCCCACTCGGTAATAAATGTCGTGATATTTTGATGTAGATGATGTATTAACCCGCGAGTTACGGGGGTATATTTCATAACGCAACTTACTGGGGGCGGGGGGCGGGGCTATTTTTTGCCCCTTCCCCTCGGATCTCCGGAACCACTGGACCCAATGTAAAAACTCAAACGGTATTCGATAGCCCTAGGAAAGTTATTGAGGGAAACATAATATTGTTGACCTCGGGGTCACCGATGACGTCACAGGTCAGGTCAAGCACAAAATGTTTGACCGTGTCAAAAGGTCTCGATGGATGGAATTGTCGAGCAAAATTGCGATATTAAACGCATAAGAAGTCAATAAATCGGTATGATTCGTGTGTCTGACACTTCTAAATTCCTTTCTAAGCAGTTTATGAACTTTGGTCAGGTCAAGGTCATCCGACGTCACGAGTTCAAACTGCAGATTACGGTAATTAGGCTTTATAACACATGTTTATGGGGTTCTTTTTCGTCTAGAACGCGAAAAATGGACTTAGAACATTGTTTCTTTCATATAAATAGGAGTAAAAAGCAAAAACGGAAATGCGTTTTTTATGCATAGTAATGCTGTGAGAGGTGGTCGAGCTTTGTCATTTGAAGGTAATAAGTCCGTCATTTTTGTAGATATCGACTTAAAATTTGGTACACATATTCACCGAACACGTCTAGATCACATATATTCCGGTTTTTTGATAATTCTGATTGTTTTGTTGAAAATTTTGTTTTAAAAAAAAATGCATTTGGATGTCTCAAAATTTTGAAGAAGAAAAAAATCAAAAATCCGAGAAAGCATTTTGATAGCCCGTTCCATTGTGAGTATTTTTATTAAAGACAATTGAGTTTATAGCAATCATCGTACTTTTGACAGCGTTTTCCGAAAACCATTATTTTGCAACCAAAACCGAAGAACATAACGTCATTCTGACGTCATTCCCGGTTGGCCTATCGTAACCTTATATTTTGTTCCTTTTGCCAACATGTATCGAATTTATGTGAGGGAAGGTACTGCAAGTTTGGTGACGATACTGTTTTTCGTTTATTAGTTATTGCAAAATAACGGGAGGGGGGGGGGGCAAAAAATAGCCGCGCCCCCAGTAACTCGCGGGTTAAGCACCTCCAGAAAGTATATTTTATGGTATCCACGTCAATATACATACAAAACACGCTAGGTCATAACCAATATGTCTCACGTTCTGAAATTGCAATATTGCTATTATTATTTCTGACCTATTTTGAAACAGCCAGTAATGTTATGTAATAACAATGAATATGTACTTTCAAGATGACGCTTCGAAATTGTGTTTTATTTCACGCTATGTGCGTTGATGCGAAAGCATGACGCGATGGGGAGCAGTATAATTTATTTACAACAAATTTACTTTAATTTTAATATTTTATATTTTAACATACTAGTGCATGATGTAACCCTAATCCTGTCCTCTTACCTGGTGTGTGCCTGGAGAGCTCCTTAGTAATCCAAAGTCCTGCACACGATCAAGTCCGACCACCACTCTATAACAGTCACTCACAGCCGTCCGATCCCCTCACCGCCTCGTGTGCTACGCACCACACTCTGGTTCTCTGCAGACGGCACCAACTGCTGACTGTGCCAATCGGTCCAACTCCCGAGCTTTTATGCCCCAATCCGAGCCGCCTGCCACACTTCTGACGTGCCGTTTCTGCAACGTGCCCAGCAGTGGGTGTCTAGAAGAGAAGACGACCGCGAATCTCTCAGATCGGGTGTGGCACATGCATTAGGTCACACGCGCCAGATAGATGCGGGGCATGATTTGTCAGTCTGTATCTGCTCACCACGTACCTGCTGTTACTCGATATTACCTGAACCGTATCTAATTCATCGCAGTCGATTAGTGGATTGGTAAAATGGATGATTAATGGATTAGTGAAAAGAAAGGTGTGGAGGACGAGCTACAACGCTATGAAAGATGGTCTCGGAAATCCCGTAGATTTTTAGCGTCTTTCCTTCTACCTTCTACCTTCTTTCCGCAATGTTTCTGAATTGTTGTCCGGATTTTGCGTGATTACTGTAAACGCAAAACAAACTATAAATTTAAGACGTCTTTTGTGTGCCTGGGAGCCGTGAAATATGAAATAACTGTAAAAGAGAATAAAATGAAAACGAATAAGAATATCAAATTTCGCGGAAGATTTTGATGACCGACACAAATGAAAAAGCACATTTTGGAACAGCTCTGTGTTTTTATTTGATTGCGAAGTAGACAAGAGGCGTGCGTAATGAAAGAAAGGAAGACAGCGAGACGTGATCCCAAGATATCCAGCTAGAGATGAAAGAAAGGAAAACAGGGAGACGTGCTCCCAATATGTCCAGCTAGAGATGAAAGAAAGGAAGACAACTAGACGTGCTCCCAAGGTGTTCAGCTAGAGATGAAAGAAAGGAAGACAGCGAGACGCGCTCCCAAGATGTCCAGCTAGAGATGACAGAAAGGAAGACAGAGAGACGTTCTCCCAAGATGCCCAGCTAGAGATGAAAGAAAGGAAGACAGCGAGACGTGCTCCCAAGATGTCCAGCTAGAGATGAAAGAAAGGAACGCAGCGATACGTGCTCCCAAGATGTCCAGCTAGAGATGAAAGAAAGGAAGACAGCGAGACGTGCTACCAAGGTGTCCAGTTAGAGAAGAAAGAAAGGAAGACAGCGAGACGTGCTTCCAACAAGGTGTCCAGTTAGAGATGAAAGAAAGGAAGACAGCGAGACGTGCTCCCAAGATGTCCAGCTAGAGATGAAAGAAAGGAAGACAGCGAGACGTGCTCCCATGGTGTCCAGCTAGCATTGCCAATTTGCTTTCACGTAGAATCTTGCGTAATAATTCTTTCGGCTAAATATAAATTGTTGACGGAACGTTATTTGCGTCCTAATTATATACATGATTCTATATACAAATACCAGTACGAAGACATCATTTTAGTGGACAATTGTACTATTTGAATTATTTTGTACATATAGCAGATATGATACAACATATGGTACTTGATTATGCACATGTGACATGATAGGATTATGGGGTGGCTAAACAAGACAGCACTCAACGTCGGACAAACAGCACAGAAAGCACTAATTTGCAAACCACAAGGGCGTCTGGTTCAGGATTTTCAGCTACTATATGTGGTTGAGAAGTCATCTGCAGCGATTCTGGCAGTGAGCGCGGTCTCCGCGGCCTCCAGTGATTCTCGAAAGCAACACCCAACTCTCGCTCCTCGGCTGATACATTCCACGTTCGGTGGGAACGGTATGCCAGCCACAGCTGCAAATTTCAGCTGAACGCAGCTGCAGTCCGACTATCGCTGACTGGCCTCCAGAGATAAGAAAGCACGCGTCACACATCCGACGTCAACTGGTGATGTCACTGATGTAGAGCACTCATGATCTCAACCCTAACCAGTGCAGGGGGGGGGGGGGGGTGATGCCACACCCTCGGTTTTCGTAAATCACCCGAGCATTTATGATCCGATTGTGATGGATTTACTTGCAGTACCTTACTTTTGAAACAATATGGTATATAAGTAAGAATTTAGGGTCATACTTTGTTCGTTACTTTTACTCAGGTATAACAGTTAGTTTGATATTTTTCGAAGTTTTCAAGAGTATTAAAGTGTAAAAACAAATATTTCAGCCATGCCTCGAATTGCTGGAGCGCCCTTCATCAGTGAGTGACTGGTGCAAGATACCTTTTTTCTAGGTCAACAGAATATGAGCATTTTCACGCGATTAATAAAATGGTTAGGACTTTCATTAGAAACTAAATTAATCTTGCCTAAATTGATTACAAAAACACAATACTAACGCCAACATTCCCCGCCAAAATAAAAGCATAACAGCACACGTACACACACAAAACAATACTACGCAACATAAACACTCCGATGATACGCAACCGAATATCTAGATTACACATGATTAGACTTATATCGAGTTGTGGCAACCGTATATAGCTAGCGACCATTTTTCCAGACTATGTCCCATATGGGGCTCAAATGAACATTTCCAACGTCGAGTTGATCGAAGGGCCGCGACTGTCGAATCTCCTATAGCCTCCCGGAACTTCCTTTCTTCCAGTGACCTTCCAGAGCCAGAGTTTTTGCACTGAGCGGGTCCATACTTCCACTACATGTTTCAAAATGCTCTAGCAAGTGGCTGATTTGTCCACCCTTGAGCGAATTTTATATCGGATACATGCTCCTTCATCCTGACAGTTATTTGGTCTTCCGGTTTTCTCCTATGTAACTGGAGGCGCACGAGCACTTGATCTGGTAAACGGCCACTTTCTTCTTGCCTGGTTCTATCGGGTCTTTAAACGTTCACCAAACGATTTTGCAAACGTTTGATGTGTGTGCTACTCTGATCCCTTCTTGTCTGAGCAGCTTCGTTATCTCTCTCACTCACACCTGGTACGTAGGGAACTGCAGCGTACACTTCCCTGCTCCTGGCAACCTCTTCCTGTGGTCTCCCAGCTGCGCTCTCCGATGTTTCGGTTTCATGGCTTCTTTTGACAAAGCTTTCTGGATATCACGTTGGCTGAGAATATTTCCTGAATCTTATTTCTCTCTTCTTTTAAACTTGAGGAGTCGCTACAAAGCAGTCTACCCCTGTTTCGAGAGCATCTAATAACACCTGCCTTCATCCCGGGAGGTGTTCGAGTTGTACTTCAGATAGACATTAGACGTCGTCGCCTTCCTGTAAACTGATGTTCTCAGCTGTCCATTATCCCGGATAATAGTACGTCCAGAAACGGAAGTTGTTGGTCTGTTTCTCGCTCTCAAGGTAAACTGAATGCTTGGGCAGAAGCTGTTCAGATGCTGGTGAAATTCTTGGAGGGACAGTCTGTCACCGGCGTGCGGCACAGGATGAACGTATCATCCACGTAACGTCTCCAGATGGTAGGCTTCAATGTGGAGTTGGTTAGAACGATTCTTCTAAAAATTCATGAATGCATTTGCAAGTACAACGGATAAGCTAAGTCCCATTGGCGCGCCTTCTTTTTGCTCATCAGAATGCAACCTGACATAAGAAATAATCGACATTGCAGGCATGCTAGCATCAGTTTTCGTAGATCATCACTCCTAGCTCACTCCGCTCAAACAAAGTATCGTCGTCAGACAGTTTTCTACAAATGACGTCCGCGGCCTCCTGCACTGGCACCTTCGTGAAGAGAGAAACTACATCAAAACTGAACATTTCTTCAGATCCACACAATCTAGATGCTTGATCTCGTCCACAAAAGAACGTTGAGTTGGGCACGATACTTGAGTAAGGCCGTGGACGTCATTTGTAGAAAAAACTGTCTGACAAGTGTTTTGCAGTGCAGCCTTATATCAATTTAATTTCAGGCTTCGGACTGATGGCAAGTTGCCGGTGAAGGAGAACGTATCCAGTCTCCGCGCATGGGTCACCGGCGATTCTTTCTTGCTCCGATATTGAAGGAAGTATTCGTTTAACAATTCATTTAACGAATGCAAACTTTAAACATTGACCAGCAACAAGTAACTTGAAATCACTCAAGATTGGACAATAGTAGCCGAGATCCATCAAATCGCACAGCACAATCCCACCTATACAAAACCGGCGACGGAAAAATTTGTAAACGTGATTGTTTACAAAATGTCTACTCGGAATGTTTCAGACGCAAAAGTATTGTTGTCCAATTGCCAATCAAAGTCGCGGCTTGAGTACTTCCGCGAGGAGTTTCTCCGAATATATTCGCATACCACTAATAGAGTTATTCCAGTGGTGAAACAGAAAAGTACCCTTAGCTTTACTTACATGTTGGTTTCATTAAACATTATTTTGACATAAAATCCTATTCTAAAAATCGAAATTGTAGCAGCTCTGTTGATGAAAATGACAAAACTGGTAGGTATAACGTCATACCTGACTTTCTCATTTTTTCCGTCACGATTTGCAGCCGAGTGGAGAAAGAAAACTACATATTTGCAGTCGCTTCTTGTTTGTTTATAATAATGAAAATGCAGCCGGCTGCTTTTCGTTGCTCGATTTTTCGTATTTGCAGCCATGGATCGATACAAATTTGGAAATGGCCTCAGAGGCCATTCTCATAGATACAAAAATCTAGCCATGGCTGCAAATAAAAAATTGAGCAACGAAAGCATCCGGCACCATTTCATGATTATAAAAAAAAAAATGAGAAGCGACTGCCAATATGTATTTTTTTATCTCCACTCGGCTGCAAATCTGACGGCCAAAAATCCAGCCGGCTGCTTTTCGTTGCTCAATTTTTATTTGCAGCCATGAATCGATTTTTTTAATAAGAATGGCTCAGAGGCCATTCCTTCATTTTTTTTTGTAATTGATCCATGGCTGCAAATAAAAAAAATCAAGCAAGAAGAAAGCACCCGCCCTGCATTTATTGCCGTCAGATTTGCAGCCGAGTGAAGACAAAATACATATTTGCTACTGCCCAAAAATAATTTTCGAATTAGAAAAAGTTGTGATTGCATTTTAAATTGAGACTCGATCAATTGAATACCATACATGTTGCACAAGATAACGCAGACAAATGGATCAAAAGGTCAATATTTCCCTTTACCTACTGACTGAAGCCAGCTAGATTGTCAATCGATCTTGGAAATGGTTTGCATCCCCTAACCCTTCTCGTTTAAAAAAAAAAAATATTGAAAAATGCAGGTTTTGTCATTTAATAAACAGAGCTGCTACAATTTCGATTTTTAAGATAGGATTGTTGGTCAAAATAATGTTTAACCCCGCGCCGTGCCTGCGCTCGTCGCCACCCTTCGCCGTGCCGGGGAGGGTCGTTTTGACGCCCCCTATAACTCGGCACCTATAAAATGTACCCAAAAACCGAAAACTTTGTTCGAAAGCTCGTCAAAATATATTTTGAAACTATTTCACGGCATTTTTTTTTCTCAAGTCACAATTGAGGTCAACAGAGGTCATAAAGGAACAGATTTTCAAGTTTTAGTACTTCGCTCCAGACGCCCCCGGATATCACAGGAACGATGATAGTTTAGGAATACATGAAAAAAACAATGGACAGCTCTTGAACAATGCAATCGCCCCATTGTCAACAATTTCATCTCAAATTAATAGTTGAGGCTCCAGACCTCATCAAATATGAGAAAAGGCAACTTTTTGCCACAAAAGTTTTCACATTTTTTTAAAAAACCTGATAAAGACTAGGACAATACTTTTCACGACAACGAGTTTGTCTCATCAAAGCGCTTCGCATCATATGCATGATAACTAGGTTAGACTTAACTTATAGCTGTTTTACCTCAGGTCACAAGGTCAAGTGTGACCCCAATTAGATCATGTTGCATATTGGAGACGTGCCTCGACGAGACAAACACATATGTTGCCAGGCTTTCACTTCTCTATCTGGCTTTTGTCGAGAGTTCATTGTCAAAAAAAGTGTTGGTGACCTTAGGCGTGACCCTCATCTGACCCTGTAGATGAGGTCACTGAACAAGAATTGCAATTGAAACTTCAAGAATGGCCTATGATAACATGATCCAGAAGGAATTGGGCTGTTCTTATTCGTGTTTCTCAGATATAAGAAGCATTTGATTATTTCTCCCTTGACTTATAATGGGAGGTCACGAAATTGACCGCGACCTTAGGTCACCGATATACAAAATCCGAGATTAACGAATTGTATGTAGTATCTTACCCTTATGAAATCCTGGAAGTACGCAATGGTCGGCCAACAAACTATGGCTGTGGTACGACCGGAAACATTTTTGGAGGTGGGGTCACGTGACCTGGCCTGTGAGGCCAAAGATGAGGAAATTTCGTCTAGAAATGTTTGAGATATAGGCACAATTTAGTGACGTCACTACACAAGAGGTTTTACGATAAAATCAGCTACACTTAAAGGGACATAATGACATTTTCGCCACAAAAATGGAGTTAGCACTTGAAATTGCCAGACGAGACCAAAATCGTATTGTAAATGCATCACATTTTGCAATGAAAACTTCGCTACCGAAAGATATTGTCAAGTTAAAGTTGATAAGCATTCCCACCCTTTTAACGATCGAGTACTTGCAAGTACTTTTGGTCGCTCACTAAACTGCGGGCTTTTCTCCCGTATTGTTTTTTTACGCAATGGAGTGGAAAATATATTGCGCGTTCCCGCTTGTTGTGATTATATGCCCGGCGATCTTCTAAAACTAACAGCCGTGAAATATGAAATAACTGTAAAAGAGAATAAAAATGAAAACGATAAGAATATCAAATTTCGCGGAAGATTTTTGATGACCGACACAAATGAAAAAGCACATTTTGGAACAGCACTGTGTTTTTATTTGATTGCGAAGTAGACAAGAGGCGTGCGTAATTGAAAGAAAGGAAGACAGCGAGACATGCTCCCAAGATATCCAGCTAGAGATGAAAGAAAGGAAGGACAGGGAGACGTGCTCCCAATATGTCCAGCTAGAGATGAAAAGAAAGGAGGACAACGAGACGTGCTTCCAAGATGTTCCAGCTACGAGATGACAGAAAGGAAGACAGCGAGACGTGCTCCCAAGATGTCCCAGCTAGAGATGAAAGAAAAGGAAGAGAGCGAGACCCATACACGTAGGGAGGCTACTGTGGCCAAGGGAAGGGCACGGCAGCATCGGTTCAGAACCGGCTTCACGCTGAGGTTCGCCAGGAGGAAGTGGCTCGGCTTGGCAGTCTCCGCCTTCTTGGCGACGTCCTGGGAGAGGCTACCGTGTGGCGATCCACCGACGCGACAGGTGACAGTAGACGGTACTTGCTGCCGTGTACAGCGTGTACAGCGACAGTGTACACGCGACGGTCGCAGCCAGGCGACTGCCCAGGTGTGGCACCGTCCTGACAGCAGCGGCAAGCGCGCTGACTGGCCGGCCCTGGCCGATCCGACGGCAGGGCAAAATAATTAAACATTATTTTGACGT
>JAXIVJ010015155.1:5000-32437 GCA_036785665.1 Chirona hameri
TTTTATATTTATATGTTTATTTTTTATATATATATTTTATTTATTATATATATATTATATATATTTGTATATTTATATAATTATATATATTTTTTTTTTTTATATATTTAATATATTTATATTATAATTTATTTATATATATTTGTATATATATTTTATATAATTGTTTATATATATATATATATATATATATATATTATATATATAATATATATATATATTATTATATAGTATATATATATATATAACAAAGAGGGCTTACTCTACAGGAAAAAAATAAAATCGTATCTTTCGGGTATATTGTAGCACCCTGACGAAGGGTGTTACAATATACGTGGAAAGCTCCGCTTTTAATATCTGTATTGTGGAGTAAGTCCTCTTTGTATTTAATCTCATCTGCGATCTCTACGTGCTTTGACCCTTCTGGTCTCACCAGAGACTCCTCTGACCTTCCAAGAAGCCCCTCTTGTGTGTCAAGGGGCCTATTCGGCCTGTTCAGAGTCCTTCCGACCTGGCCAGGGACTGCACTGGCTTCTTTGCCGCCCTGCCGACATGCTCAGGGAAAGGGGCGTCGGATTGCGTGGCGCAGGGTACCCAAAATCCCCCCTCCCTCCCCTCAAATGAAAATCCTGGGGAGGGGAGTGTCATGTTGCCCACATTGAGCAGGCTAAAATATGGGGGGGGGGGGGCAAAACTACCTTTGCCCCAGGATTTTCGACTGGGGGAATTTTAGGTACCCTGCCCCCGCACTCCGCCACCCCTGCTCAGGGGCCCTCCGACCTGCCCAGGGGCCCTTCCAGTCTGGCTAGGAACTCATCCGCATGTTCAAGGGGCCTTCCGACCGGCCCAGGGACCCTTTCGGTCTAGCCAGGTGGCCCCTCTGACTTGCCCAGGAGCCCCTCCGATCGGCCCAGCGACTCTTCTGGTCGGCCTGCGCTGGCTGCTTTGTCGCCCTTGCCACATGCTCTAGGGGCCCTCCGACCTGCCCTGGAACCCCTCCGTGCTGGCCAGGGTCACTTCGGCATGTTCAGGTGTCCTTCTTACCCTCCCCAGGGGTCCTTTCGGTCTGATCAGGGGCCCCTCCGATCTGCGCAGGGGCCCTTTAACTTTCCAGAGGCCCTCTGGTCTCCCTTTAAACCTTCAAGGGGCCCTTCCGGCCTAGAAAGGGACTGCGCTGCCTGTTTGTCGCCTTGCGACATGCTCCGAGGGCCCTCCGACCTGCCCTGGGGCCCCTCCGTGCTGGCTAGGGGCTCATTCGGCATGTTCAGAGGCCCTTCTGACCCACCTTGTTATGTTGCGTAGGTTCTCGGCAGCCCGCGACATGCAGCACGCCTACACTCGGCGAGACCGGGATCACAACTGTATTAGTCGCAAACAATGCGGGGGCAGCGCCAGCGCCACCACACGGACAAACAGCTAATCGCTGTGCCACAGGAAGTGTGGCAACACTTTACCTTCAAAACATAACATCTCCCCCCTGAGGCTGAGGCTGCACTGACACAAAACATAACATCTCCCCCTGGGGCTGAGGCTGCACTGCCACAAAACACAAACTCAACATTTCTACCGCACTAAAAGAAACATTACCACATCTCCCCCTCCGGAGTAGGTGCACAACGCATGGCCACCAAAGACATGCACGTAAGGTCTGCGGGTACCAACATACCACAAATGTACTAACACTCAGTCTTGGTACGTACACGTACCCCAGCGCACCTGAAGTCTCTCCGGCCTGCGCCGGCTGCGTGTTCCTCGGCGCAGCGGCGCAGCTGCGGTCCTGCTGTGGAGAGCACGCTGGGTCCGAGTGAATCTCGTCACTCACTGCAGGTGACGCTGGCGCGACTCCAGGGGCGCCTGCGCGGCTGCAGGTGACGTCGATGTGACTCCAGGTGACGTAGATGCAGTAGCCAGCGGCCCCGGCGCAGCAGCCGAACGCGCCGGCACAGCGGGTCCACGTCGGTCCCGACGCAGACTCCGCCGCTCATCAGCAGCGCTCTGCAGCGGCGGAGGCCGTTCGCGAGCTGGCGCAGCCGCTGGCGACTCGCTGCTCCTTCGGTGATCAGCGGACGTAGCGGACGCAGAAAACGCCTGTTCCGCCAACAGATGCGCCCAGATGGCGCGCGGATCAGGAGACTGCGGCGCTGTTGGCTGATTCCGCTGACGATGCCCGTGCCGCCCCACAGGCCGGTGCGGGGGTCCTGGATCAGCACGTGCTGCCCCAGCTGCAGAGGGCGGTGCGGACGTGCTGAGGCGTTGCAGTGGTCCGCCTCTCTACATCGCTGCTCCGCTGCGCGCCTGTCGCACGCATCAGCACGCTCTTACCAGCACCTGGCCAAGGAGCGATGATGAGCTGGGACCATCGATCTCAGCGGATGACCGAGGAGCACCTGAGCTGACGATCTTCCATCCGCTCTGGGAGAGTTACGCAGCTCCAGTAGCCCCTCTGCGAACGAGTCGGTGTCGAGGTCGCCGCTGACGATCACCTTATTGATAAGCCTCTTGACGGCTTTTACGGCTGCTTCAGCATGTCCGTTCGCCTGAGGGTAATACGGCGAGGACAGCTGGTGCTTGACATTCCACTTCTCCAGGAAATCTCTCGTCTTCTTGGCAGCGAACTGAGGTCCTCCGTCGCTCAGGAGCAGACTCGGCACCCCAGTCGACGCAAACACTTGCCGCAGACTGGTCGTCAGCTGGTGCGCTGACGCTGTCCGGCCCATGTGACAGACACAGGGCCAGCCTGACAGCCGGTCAGCGTACACCAAGTACGTTCGGCCAGCGTACTCGAAGAAGTCCACCGAGACGACCTCGAATGCTCTCGTCGGCAGAGGCATCTGGATGATCGGCTCCTTCTGCTGCTTCGGCAGATGAAGCCGGCACTCTTGGCAGGACTTCACCACGTTGGAGATGTCGTGGTCGATTCCTGGCCAGTAGACCACCTGTCTCGCCCTTCTTGTAGTCCTCTCTTCTCCCTGATGACTGGCGTGCAGCTTCTGCAGAACGTCACGGCGGATGCTGCTAGGGACGACGATCCGCTGCCCGCAGATGACTAGGTCGCCGTCTACTGACAGTCGATCCCGCATGTTCCAGTACGGCCGGACTTGCGGGACTACATCTGACTTGTGGTCAGGGAAACCTGACAGCACAGCTTCTCTGAGAGCTAGAACCTCAGGATCACGCTCGGAAGCCGCGCGCACTGGTTCGATGACTTCTTTCCGGACCATGTCGTCAAGCTGTTCCCGTACTTCATCGCGCCAACAGAACGGTATGGCGCGAGGGGCGCGGACCGCGAACGGTACGGCATCTTCTGTGAGCTCGATCTCCATCAGGCCGCCTGCCATCTCCCGCAGCGGACCGGATGCATCGAACACCCGCGGAAGGCGGCCTTCATCTGACTGAGGTGCTCCTGCTTCTCGTGGAGCAGCGGGAATCCACGGCACGCAGCTCCAACGGTCTTCGGGCTCCACAGTGGCGGCATCTTCTGCAACGTACTCTTCTCAACACACTGGCTGTCCTGGGATTCCGGTCTTGGCTCCTGGTTGGCGGCAACTTCTTTTGAAGTGTAGATATCTTCATCAGAGTCTTCATCGTTTTTAGCAGCTGCAGCTCTCGTCACAGTACGTATTTGCTGAGGGTAGTTCTCTGGGAGAATGCCGAGTTTGATGCTGTCGTGCCACGAGAGCAATGGACCGTTTAACATCCTGACGACTGCTGCCTCAACGGTGTGCTGGACGTGACCAAGCTGGAGAGTGAGGCTGCAGGTGCCGAAACACTGCATCTCCCGGTTATCCGCGCTGAGCAGTCTGGTCGTCATTGGCCTCAAGTCTCCCCGCTTGATGCCGAACTTCTCAGCACACCGCAGCGACACAGCTGATGTCTCAGCTCCGGTGTCGGGCGTCCAGTGTGTTGTAGCCGTTCCACCTCCGTCTGGCCGGTGAAGCTGTAGCTGGACCCGTGGCGAGCCGCGTGCCGTCACGCCACTCATCCTGACTTCGGGTACCAGCCTGGCACCCCGAGATGGCGCGGACTTCGCCCGCTGTCCGACAAGGGACTGCATGTGTTGATCGCCTGCACGGCCCTTGCAATGCCGACTGGTGCTCCTGCCGCGCCTCTGTGGTTCAGCTGGCTGGTGCCGGCAGACAGCAGCAAAATGTCCCTGCGCCTGACAGCTGTAGCATGTGCGTCCGGCAGCCGGACATGCCTGCCCGTCCCGGTGGGCCGTCATGCCGCAGCGGGCGCACGTCTCCCATGGGACCGCTGCTGGCGGTGGTCGCCTGTCTCCCAGCTGCGCTGTCTCCCCGCTGTGCTGACCGTCGAGACACTGTGCCGCCTGTCTCGCTGGTAGCTTGACAGCTTGGCCAGCGATGACGTCACAGGCTGCCTGATCGCCGACGTGCTGCATCTGGCGTTCTCCGTCGTGCGGCAGATATCAGCCGCCGACTGCAGAGTCAGCTCAGGGAGCTTCAGCATCCGGCGTCCGGCGTCTTCATCCCGAATACCGACGACCAGCCGGTCTCGGAGTCGTTCGTCGATGCACAACGTGCAGAAGTCACAGAAGGATGCAGTTTCTTTCAGCGCACAGAGAAACTCGTCCAACGTTTCGCCTGGCTGCTGAACACGCGTGTTGAAATCTCGTCGATCGATGATTATGTTACGCTGGCGACGTAGATGATGATGCATCGCGTTGATGATCTCGTCGATCGCGGCGTCCGTCGACTCAGGCAGTCCGAACCTTACGATTCTGACCCAGTCGTCATCCAGTAGCGCGAGCATAGTAGCTCTCTGCTCCGCTCTCGGTAGGTCGTCTAATCCCACCAATAGACGATAACCGTCGAACTTACTACACCACGCCTCAAACTCCCTCAAAGATGCGGACGCTATCAGCCGCGGAGCCGGCGTGGCCGCAGCTGGTAGCCGGGGCCGCGGCCTCGCCCAGCCGGGGTCACGGTCAAGGTCGCCCGGGTCACCGGCCGCCGGGCTGCGGCCGGCTGGCGCGCACCACGTCTGTCCCGGGGCGGGCGGCAGGGGCGGACGCAGCGCCGGGCCGGGGTCGGCCGCGCCGCCGTCACCGCACGGGTGACCTGCCGGGTCGGGCGGCAGAGGCGCACGCAGCGCCGGGCTGGGGTCGGCCGCGCCGCCGTCACCGCTCGGGTGACCTGCCGGGGCGCGCAGATCCTGCCCTGGGGCGGGCGGCAGAGGCGCACGCGCCGCTGAGCCGGGGCCTGTCGCGCCGGCACCGCCCGTGTTTCCGCCTGCTGCTGGAGACTGTAGCGAAGACGGACACATCCGTTCTAGCAGCTGGATGACGCGCTCTTCTCGATGCTGTGACACATCCATCTGACGCTGGGACACCTCCATCTGACGGCTGACGAGGTCCACCAGGAGTTGCACGTCAGACGGCTTCCGCTCCTCGCCCCCGTCGCTCGATGCGCTGTCCATCCCTGCAGTTGCTGAACGGCTGTCCGTTGCCGAATTCACTCCACCCAGCAACGACGTTCACCCACATACACACACACACCAAACAAACACTGTCGCTGTTAACACTGTGATCGCATCACCGACCGCGCCATGTTATGTTGCGTAGGTTCTCGGCAGCCCGCGACATGCAGCACGCCTACACTCGGCGAGACCGGGATCACAACTGTATTAGTCGCAAACAATGCGGGGCAGCGCCAGCGCCACCACACGGACAAACAGCTAATCGCTGTGCCACAGGAAGTGTGGCAACACTTTACCTTCAAAACATAACACCACCTAGGGGCCCTTTCGGTCTGGTCAGGGCCCCTCTGACCTGCACAGTGCACAGGTGCCCTCTTAACTTCCCAGGGACCCTCTAGTCTGTCCAGGGGCCCTCCAACCTGCTCAGGGGCCCTTATGACCTGGCAAAGGACTGCGCTG
Source organism: Chirona hameri (assembly GCA_036785665.1). NCBI lineage: Eukaryota > Metazoa > Arthropoda > Thecostraca > Balanomorpha > Balanidae > Chirona > Chirona hameri. The sequence goes on from JAXIVJ010015155.1 coordinate 10,896, forward strand.
TTCAGAGAGGGCCCTGGTGGCCCTAAAGGGCCTCTGAAATCCGCTTAACTCTCTAAAGACCACGCTTCGTGTAGTAAAGAGCCTATGATACCGCGCTTCGCGCGGTCTCGTCGGCCCTCGCCGAAAAGGGCCCTCGCGCGCCAAAAAGGTCCCTCCTGGCCTCTAGGGGGGGGGGGGGGGGGGGGGGGGCGGCCGCCCCCGCCGCCCTCCCCTTGGCTACGTGCCTGTGTACACCACTTTTATCTTAAGATCAATTTTAGAGTTTTTCATTATCTGCAAGTCCTACACTGGACCACAACATTATTATGCAATTCAAAACTGACGGGACCTTGTATTACTACACACTTTTCGTTGAGGTTTTGTGTTGTTGTGGTTTTCTTTTCTCTGGCCTTTAGCGTTGAGAATTTGGTGGTGGCGTATTCATTTTTGGCATGAAAATTCATGCAAAATATAGAATTTTATGGGAAAACTAGGTAACTGCTGGTGTCGTTGGAACAAAACAAGTGTATTTTCTTTCAAATATTGCTTATTTTACCGGAAATATGCCATAAGTGAGGTGTTTTTATTAGCATAAAAGAGATGACTGGCTCTGCCTCAGCCAGTCCTGCAGAAAATACGCGGTGGCATCACCGCGCACTTTGGAATGTCCTTACGTGCAGAAGAGGTTATTTCCAGAAAAATGTGGCTACCATGGGACTTCTACCATCTTTATAAGTACGTTTTACTATGTAACTCAATTATTCTGGGAAAAAACGTGTAATCCCTTTAAAAGAAAGATCGTTGAATATCTCGAATATTTTTTTCGCCTAACCTAGCCGATCCCCTACGTCGTAAAGGGGAAGGTTCGCTGCACATTGCACAATACATCGTCGATCGCTGCAATTCTATCGCCATGCGGTTTCTCCGCGCGGAGGCGCCCCTCACAGCGCAATCGGTAAGGTGCACTGTGACTGGACTTCAAAGCTGTAGATCCCTGTTCGAATCTCTCGGGAAATAACTTTTTTGGGGGCAGCTATACCTATGTATAACTAAACCATTACCCTAACAACCTCGGCAACGTAACAACCTCACCAAGAAAATAACCTGAACAGTCAAACAATATCAACTATCAATACAGTTTCTGAAATTCAGAACCCCTGACCCACTGGAATTACAAGTTTGTAATTGCAAACATTTCCTTACTTCCGTCAACCTTTGAGAAATAGAACATATGCAATTGCAAACATTTTTACAAACAATATCTTTGTAAACTAGTTTGTAAATAGTAAATTGAGATTTACTGCCCTGGGTTTTGTAAAATCCAAACTACAAACATGTGTAAAAATTATTTGTAATACCAAAGTAATTCTTTGTACTTAGAAACTTGTTTGCTTTGTGAAATTGGCCTCTGGTAGCACTTTTTTGTGACGTCACATAGATTCAATTTTTTTGTTGTCTATGTCAACGAACGGAAAAACGGTTATTTTCCTCAAGTCTTTCCTGAAAATTCTGCAAAATTCACTTTCAAAGTAGGAGCCAGAGACACTTTTTGGAAGTTTTAAACATGAAGGAAGCAGATCAATCCCGAGGCCAATTATAACGCTACGTGACGTCACGGCTGCCCGTGGTGGGCCATCCGTCATTCCCGGAAAACGTCTTCCGCTACATTTGTTTGGTGAGTTGATTTGCACTGACTATTTAATTGTTTGCTCTCGACAAGATTATCCCACTGCTGAGTCAGAGTAAGTGATCTTTGTTGCATGTTGTGTTATTTGTCATGCATACTAAAAACATATGTAAGCTTCCTTTGTGACCTGCTGAGTAGTGTATGCAAAGATAGTGTATTTCACATCCCAGATTCAAGACCTGCTCATTCCTAATTTGTATGAAATTGAGGCATACTAGTCATCAGGGCGCAGACAGGGGGAGGCACAGGGACACGTGCCCCCCCCCCCCCCCCCCCCCCCTCGGCCCAATGCGAGAAGGCCTCGGCCCCTCAGCTCAACCCCTATGATTAGGTATCGACGTAAAACTTACAGTACCTTATGCTGCATTAATTCTACGTCTTTTCACAAAAGTTCAATGAAACTGATGTAGTACTTTGGAGATCATGACGTTTTAATGACGTCATGTCACGCCATTTTTGGTCGAAAAACGATAAATGTTTTGACAAATCGTAGAATATCGAGTTGTGAAGCAGATTGCAAATGGAAAATGTCAAAAAAGAAAGGAAATGGCATTCTCTCAAAACTACTATCACATATTTGCGAAAGTTTGGGTTTTTGACTCCTAAATTTTTTTTTTCTCTTTGGGAACTGTTCACATTCTTTCTTCTTGAAGATATGAAAAACGCAATATATCTGTGTGTGTGTGACCTGGAACTATGGTGAACTATATGTGAACTATCTGAAACTATGGACGATACCGAAACAAAATTTCAAAGCAATATCTTAATTGACTTATGGCTCCGTAAGTATAAATAACTCATGCCGTCATTTTTTTAAGTTACGTTTTTTTTTGGCTTTTATTGACCAGATACAGACAAATAAATGTCACCACTGTTTTTCTGAGACAAAACTGGTCTAGAAACATGCCTTTTTTATTTAGATGAATCAATTTCAAATTTGGACTTACATGACCTGACCTTGGCCATATATGGTGTCAGGTTGTGAAAATGGCTGCTACTATCAAATTCTACGTGTAAAATAACCTTCGTAGACACCTTGCAAAAAGTGACCTTTTGTGACCTTGACCTTTGCTTACACTTTCACTTTTTCCTAATGCGGGAAATGCATTATATCTTTGAGAGTACTTTGTGCGAAATAGTCTCAATCTAAGGCTATGGAAAGTATGGCCCAAAAACTAAAATACCCTAATTTTGACTTTTTACCTGGTCGTGTCCTGAGATGTGACCTTATTTTGACAAGGTCTCGTAAGCATTAGATGCGGCTCATTGAGAGCTTTCGATTACGGCCTTGCGCATCTCGCTGCGGTTATTGGTTCGGAATATAACGAGGGGGCAGAATCTGCCCCCCCCCCCCAGCGTGTTCGACCGAATACCCCAGCGGGGCGCGGGTTAATTTGTCTTTTTAAATCAGAAATATGTCAAATTTTGGGCGAATTTCGGCGGTTTGGGGCATGTCAGCTTGCCCCCCCCCCCCCCCCCCCCCCTCTGCGGGATCGGGTGCCGGACGAAAAGTCGAATGGCAAAAAGTAAACGGATGTTAAGTAATGGGACATTTAGTTAATGGTAAAAAGTCAAAAGTCCTAAAAGTCGGCGGGTAAAAAGTCGACGTGGAAAAAAGTAAACGGTGAAAAAGTAAAACGGATAAAAAGTAAAATGACAAAAAGTCAACATGGTAAAAAGTCAACAGTCAAAAAGTCAACGTGGAAAAAGTCGACGGACCAAAAGTCAAACGGATAAAAGGTCAAGTGACAAAAAATCAACAGGGTAAAAAGTCAACAGACGAAAAGGCAAAAGGGTAAAAAGTCAAAAGATAAAAAGTAAACGGACGGAAAGTCAAGTGGTAAAAAGTCGACGTCGCTAAAAGTCAAAAGACGAAAAGTCGAAATGGTAAAAAGTCGAAGGATAAAAAGTCGAAATGGTAAAAAGCCAACGTCGCTAAAAGTCAAAAGATGAAAAGAAGAAATGGTAAAAAATCAACGTCGCTAAAAGTCGAAAGATGAAAAGTAAAAAACGTAAAAAGTCGAGATGGAAACAAATAAATACGTTAAAAGTCAAATAGCAAAAAGTCGACGTCGATAAAAGTCAAAAGATGAGTAAAAAGGTAAAAAGTTGAAATGGCAAAAAGTCAATGACGATAATCAGTTCATTTGGCCCATTGCATTTTCGTCTCTTGACTTCCCGTTCATTCAATTATTTTCTTTGGACTATCCGACTATTAACGCGGAAGTCGCGTTTTATACCTCAACAACGTATGTACAATGTACATATGTACCTATTACCTACCTACAGTTTAAAATAATTGAGATTAGTCGACTTATGCTTTGGTTAGTTGATTGTGGTGTGACCCATTTATTATCGTGTTCAAACATTGATAGAAAATAAGTACTTCATGTCTTATGTATGTATCAGAGGGCCCCCTGTTATATATGGTTCAAATTATAACTGAAGATCAGACTCAGCAGTGCCGCATCCAACGGTACCTATCCCTAAGCAAGTTGTCAACGTTTCTTTGTTGGTTGAACTCTTCAAACCTTCCTTCCTTAGGCAATATTTCAACAATACATTGACATATGACACTTTGATCGTATACGATCAAAGTATGTAAGTTCTCGTGATAAACGATAACGTTACCGAGGGCCTGAAAATTCAAATTGACTTGCTTATCTTCTGTTCAGTAATTAAGCACAAATAAAATATGGCAATTGGCTTACCCTTAACCATGACTTCGATTCTACTTTTGCGTGAGACAAACTTCAGTCAAGATGTGTATTGATGCAGTCCCTGAGTCATATATAAATGAAAACATGTATCATGCACAACTATGCCATCAGAAGGTATTTTGCCGACCATGGCAAAACAAATCCTCCCAAACCCAAGAGAACAAATAATTACTCTGGATTAGATGCATCGAACTATTCACAATACCCAAATGAAATTCAACTGACCCAAGCATTGACTTTTTACGCGTTGACTTTTAGCTTTGCGACTTTTTACGATTTGACTTTTGGTGTGTTGACTTTTTGCCATGTTGACTTTACCTTTTCGACTTTTTACCTTTAGACTTTTTATCTTTCGACTTTTTATCTTTCGACTTTTTATCTTTCGACTTTTTATCTTTCGACTTTTTATCTTTCGACTTTTTATCTTTCGACTTTTTATCTTTCGACTTTTTATCTTTCGACTTTTTATATTTCGACTTTTTATCTTTCGACTTTTTATCTTTCGACTTTTATCTATACGACTTTTTACTATTTGACTTTTAGCGTGTTGACTTTTTGCCATGTTGACTTTTTACCTTTTTTACTTTTATCTTTCGACTTTTATCCATACGACTTTTTACTATTCGACTTTTAGCGTGTTGACTTTTTGCCATGTTAACTTTTTACCTTTTCGACTTTTTATCTTTCGACTTTTAGCGATGTCGACTTTTTACCCCTTGACTTTTCGCCCCTTGACTTTCCGTCCGTTTACTTTTTCCCTTTAACTTTTTACCCTGGAATCTGCGGGATCTGCCAGTGGCCATAAACTAAGACAAGCTACTTGAAAATCCCGTGAACGCTTAACATTTTCAGCGGAAGTTTTATACGTTGCTATTTTCTGAAGTTGTCTTTCCAAACTTACGACGGATCGTTTCGCGTAAAGCGCCTCCACACTCCATAGTCTACACATTAGTGACTGTGAATTACCTCGAATTTATGTGTTTCCAATGTAATATGTCACAAACGTGAGCAATCGGGACAACGTAAAATGTTGAGGGCCAGACGCTCTGTGTTGCCTCTTATTAATTGTGTTGCTGCTGGGACCTTCAAGGTGCCTTCTGCGTGCAACTAAAATGGTTAAGCCACGCACAAACGGGGTTCGTACCAGGTTCGAACCGACGGGGGGTGGATACCCGCCCCTACAAGATTTAAAAAGTCATGCAACGTATAGCGACAAACAGAAGCAAGTTAGATAGCTCGAATCAAACAAGGTCCAATGAAAGCACTAAGTCATTATTTTAGATCAGGTCATTTAGGTCATTGAGGTCACCAGAGGTCAGTCACCAAAGGTAAAATTTAGGCCATAAATGGGTGTCCTTACCAAAACCCGTCTATATCTCGAGAACAAAAAGAGGTAGCGACGCGCGAGAAAAAAATCGTCCGAAAGATTACTGGCGGATCCAGGGCGGGGGGGGTATCAGGGGAAAATGCCCCCCCCCCCGCGCGTTCCCAATTTATCGTAAAATCGTCTTTGCAGCAGTCAAAATCCAGCTATCCAGTTAAAAACCGGAAAATTTCGCGCCGCTTCGCGGCATGACACAACTTTCGCAATAGCTTATACAAATTTCGTAATGGGAAAATGAATTCCATTAGGTAATTCCATTAGGCAGAGGCTCTCCTTGGCGATAATTGCTGGCACTGGCGGGTCCAGGGAGCATCAGCGACAAATTCCCCCCCCCCTCCTCCACAGGAATCTGAGAGGGGCATTCAATACAACTATGCCCCCCCCGCGCGTTCCCTGCACTGAACGTGAAAAACAATGATCTTATGAGAAAACTTCATGAAAACGGAAGTATTTTTCTCTCGAGTGATTGAATTTGAAGTTTGTATGTCTCCCTTTCTTTTAATGATAGAGGAAACAGCGCACCTGATGCAATTCAAGCAGCCCAACCGGAAAATTTCGCGCCGCTTCGCGGCATGACACAACTTTCGCAATTACTTATACAAATTTGGAAAATGGGAAAATGAATTCCATTAGGTCTGGCAGAGGTTCTCCTTGGCGGTAATTGCTGGCACTGGCGGATCCAGGGGGCATCAGGGATAAATATCCTCCCCCACCTTCCACAGGAATCAAAAAGGGGCATGCAATACAAGTATGCCCCCGCACGTTCCCTGCACTGAACGTGAAAAACAATGATGTTAGGAGAAAACTTCAAGAAAACGGAAGTTTTTTTCTTCTCTCGAGTGATTGAATTTGAAGTTTGTATGTATCCCTTTCTTTCAATGATAGACAAAACAGCGCACCTGATGTAATTACAGCAGTCCCGGTGACACTTAACCCGCACCCCGCTGGGGGGCTGGGTGGGGGGCAGAATCAGCCCCCCTCCCGGATTTTCTCAATAATTTCAAAACTATGATAGATATCAACGTCAAACGTTCAGTACCTTATGCTCAATCAATGTTTGAACAATCGTAGAAAATAGAGTTTTTAAGCAAATTGCAAATAAAAACGTCAAAAGAAAATAAATGACATTCTCTTCAAAATTGCTATCTCGAATATTCGAAATTTTGTGTTTTTGACCGTCCAAAATAGGAAAAACTTTTTTTCTGAGAAAAAGAAAAAGAATCAATTTTTGTGAATTTGAAAAGTGAATTTCTTAGCTCGAATACCGAAGTATGGCGACCGGCCCAAATATGTGGTGAAAAATGGGAGTACCTTTTTGCCACAAAAAGATGCCCCCGCGGAGAAGGCTGGATCCACCAGTGCGAAAGATAACTTAATTTGTTGTCACTCAGGCTTCATCAGATTTGATCTCGGGTCAATAGCCAACTCAGGGAAGGCCATCGAACGTGAAACATTCTCACAATAGCGGAATTGTTTTTAGGGAATCACTGTTGAGATACGCATGATAGAGTGATACTTACAGTTTTCACCATTGTGTTTCTCTGTCGAGACACATCGAATGGTATATCGGATGATCATGACCTAGTTAGGTCATATTCGAAAATTGACCTGTGCTGTGCTCAGGTCAAGGCAGATCAAGTTCAAATTTTACATCAATCAACGTGTCTCGACGAGCAAAACACAATGTTGATAACTCCATTACATTTGGCAAAGAGTTATTGAATTAAAAAAACACGTAACCTCTTGGGTCACCTGAGTTGACCTCGTAGAGGTCACATAACAAAAATGTGACTTGGCTCTTTGCATTTGGCACAAGAATGGTGTAGGCACCTGGTGAAAACTGGTCACATTTAAGTGTTTTCTGTGGATTTCTACGTGTTTTAATTTTCTCCATTTACTTATAATGGAAGTTTATCAAATCGAGTTGACCTTCGGTCACCGATATTACAAATTCGAGATATACGAATTGTAGGTACTTATGGGCTATGGCCTAAATGAATCCTGTGAGTTTCAAACCGCTCGGTCGATCACTTTGGCACGACCACAAACTTTCAAACTTTTTTAGTATGCGTATGCGTGTTAATACTTCACATCATGGTGCCAGAGGGATCAGTTGCCGCATTTTTTTTTATCAGACTAAGAACTTATCAGTCAATCTACCGCATAGGTTCTGTTCGACATGGGCCTGCCCGCCGTTTTTTGTTGCGACTATTTGGGGGCCCGGCAAAATATAGTGGCCCAAATCCGAGGATATACCATTTCGCGTTTTTTTTTTTTGGGGGGGGGGGGGTTTGATCGAGGGGGGCCCTCGGAATGCTGTGCCTCCCCCCCCCCCCCTTGACGAAGGTCTGGCTGCGCCCATGGATCTGACCTTAGGTCACCGATATAAGAAATCCAAGATAAAAGAATTGTAGGTACGTATGACCTTATTAAGTCCTGTGAGTTTGAAACCGCTCGGTCAATCACTGTGGCTTTGGCACGACTTTCAAAAACTTGCTTGGATGTGGGGTCACTTAACTTTAAAAAAAACTTGCTTGGTGGTGGGTTCACTTAACAGGACTTGTTGACCTGACCTGAGATGACTCGAGATACAAAATTACACAAAATGTGTATAATTGATGCCCAAAGAGCTATGCTAAGTTTGGTGGCGCTACACACCGCCGTTTTCCCAATATTTACGAAAACCTCTGATGAGCGGATATCCGCACCCCACGTCGGTGCGCGTGTTAATACTTCACTTGGTGCCAAAGGGAGTTGCCACACATTATTTTGTATCAGACTACGTACTTATCAGTCAATCTACGCATGGGGTCTGTTCAACATGGGTCTGTCAGACGTTTTTTTTCCCGATAATTTAGGACCCCTGCAAAATATAGAGGCCTAAATCCGAGGAAATACCATTTCGCGTTTTTTTTTTTTGGGGGGGGGGCTTTGGCCGAGGGGGCCCTCTGGGGATGCCGTGCCCTCCCTTGCCGAAGGTCTGGCTGCGCCCCTGCTAGTCATACTAGTGACATATGATCACACATTTTGCATGCGGTTTTGTAAAAGCAGACTTACATGCTTCAGAATCAGGCATGATATGATACTGACAATTTGTGGTCATTGTTACCTTTACGCAGCCAGGCTCAGCTGAGGTGCTGGAGGAAGAGCGCTGTGCCAAGCCAGGCTTGGCAGAGGGACAGCATACTCTGGATCAGTTTCTCCTTTGCTATGGTAAACTGCAAACAGTCACGTCTCCTGCCGTAGAACAGTGTGAATTAATTTGGTACCAATGTTATTAGAGCAATGTTCAAACTGTGATTTAGTTCAGTTTTCTGCTTTTGGGATTGTTCAGTTGGCTAAAAACCGCTGACGATTTTGCATTGTCGAGATGTGCGCTGCCTCACTCTCCAGCGCTCGCCAGGTCAACACACGAGCTTATGTATCTGTTCAACACTGCCAGTTCAGAAATCGATTAATCAGCGAACGCTTATATCACAATTATGCGGCCTGTATAGTTGTAATTGTGATGCGCCATCAAGATTCAAGCCGGAGAGAAGCGGGTGATGGGTGTCTGGAGAACCAAATCTGTCGTGCTGGTATCATGCAGTTTAATAAATATGGTCAAATTCTGTGCTTGTTTACGTCGAGCGATCTGTCGCCTAAAAACTGAATGATAATATAGATGTCATCCACAGCACCGCATACAGCTCACATGGTAAGCGTCAGTTTTATTTAATGAACATACACAGTCTCTCACAATGCGCAGGTACATGATCTGGTCGAATAAAGCTGGCTTAACACCATATTGCACACGGTACCAAAATGTGAGACAACAGCCAACATCAGGTCTGGGTCAGCCAGCAGGGGGCACAGGAGTAGGAGGCTGTTGGGCTGTCCTTTTCAAGGTAGAAGACAGGCCTGCCGCTGCACCTGATGATGGTTTGGTTCTGGGGAGAGTTGGGTACGCGATGGTTGAGAAGCTAAAAAAAAACAGGAGAAATCATGACATGATTCCCTGTAGCATATTATGATAACAACATGGGCGCAGCGTCCCAAAATTTGTGTACATTTGTGCGACAGCTGAAAATGGCCAAAAATGATCATAAGTCCACTTAATGTAAGATAACCTTACAAACCAGTCTGCAAAACGTGGCAGGTTTCAACGAGATAACATCGGACAGGGTTGGCACCAACACTTCGAAATTGGGGCAGCTTTGGCGAATTTGGGGCACGTCTATGGAACACGTTAATCATCGTTGCCTAGCCGAAGAATCCTTTCCAAATCGAATACTTTATCTCGTTGAGGGCTCTAGGTCCAAAAAATCAATTTATTGACGCATCAATTTTGTATGCCAAGTGGGCGGAGGTTCTCATAGGCACTGTAGCAGAAATTGAAACTCGGATCAGCAGTAGTGTTATTTGGGGGAATTCATGTCAGAAAGGAGCTATTTTTTTAAAAGCAGGCAAAGAGGAGTAGAGTAGAGTAGACACCAAGTATGAGGCGACACCAGGGGCGCAGCCAGGGGGTGGCACAGGGGGCACGTGCCCCCCCCCCCCCCCGCATTGGTCCGAGGGGCCCGGAGGGCCCATCGGCCTCTCAGCCCATATGGAAGCGGCGGAGCGGCCGAAGGGCCCAACACTTAACCACACCACAACCATTACCCGCTTCTCTCCGGCTTACCAGGCTTAAAGGAAATAGTTCACATTCGGAAAATTTCTCAGAACACGATTTTATTCGATTTTTAATACAATTTTGTTTTCTCTTTTCAAAAATAGTCCTAAATCGCGCCAATTCAGGACAGAAGGTCGTAAATGATTAATTGTATGGTATGCGTTATTGGTCTGCGCAGTGCGCATGCTCCATGCAGAGCTGGCTCGGTCGGTACGTACGGTACGGTTTCAGACGGTACGGTATATCATATATGCGCCGCATTCCTTCGGCAAAAGGTCAAATATATTCGGCTTGAGTCTTTTCAGCCAAGAAAACTTGCGGTTAGAGATTTCTCAACATGGCATACAAAACTGCTATTTCAGTTCAAAACCCCATGTTGAAGGTGAACTATTTCCTTTAAGAGAGTCCTTGTTCGGACTTAGGGGCCCTCACTCGGCCCGAAGGAGCGCTCGGTCGGCCTGGGGGTGCCCTCGGTTGCCCTAAGGGGCCCTTGTTAGGCTTGCGGGGGCCCACGGTCGGCCTGAGGGACCCAGCTGGCCTAAGGGGGCCCTCGGCCGAACCAAGAGGGTCCTAGGTCGTCCTGAGGGGCCTAGGTTTGTCGGCCTGAGGGGCCCTCGGTCAGCACCTGGTCATGGTAATCCCTGATAGACACTGGGTGCCTTCGGGGCCCTGCCTCGTCTGGGAGTCAAAGGATACTGCCTTAGCCTGGTTCTGGCTCCCAGCCTGGTTCTGGAGTGTATGATCGACACTGAGTGTCCTGTTTAGCGCCTGGATAACCTGTACTGATCCCTAATCGCCACACTGGGGCACCTGCCTGATTTCAGGGCTTATACTCGCCTTCTACTGTGAACGGCAGACCGCTTGGGTTCTGGCGGATCCAGCCGTCGTTTGTGTGTGTGTGTGTGGGGGGGGGGGGGGGTGGGGTGGGGGGGGGGGGGGTAAATCGGTGGGAGGCACTGGTGGATCCAGCCTCTCTCCGTGGGGGCATCTTTTTGTGGAAAAAAGGTACCCCTCATTTTTTCCCTCCGCGTATTTGGGCCGGTCACCTTATTTTGGTATTCGAGCTTAAGAAATTCACTTTTCGAATTCACAAAATTTATTTTGTGGATTTTTTCCGAAGAAAAAAATCCGTTTATTTTTATTTCGGGGGTTCAAAAACCCACAATTCGAAAATATGGGATTGCTATTTTGAAGAGAATGTCATTTCTCTTCTTTTGGCGTTTTTTGATTTGCAATTTGCATCAAAACTCTATTTTCTACGAGTTGTCAAACATCTATCGTTTTTCCACCAAAAATGGCATGACATGACGTCATTAAAACGTCATTATATCCCAAAATACTGCATCAATTTAATTGAAAGTTGGTGAGAAGACTTAACCTTGATGCAGGATTAGATACTGAAAGTTTCGCGTTGATATCTATCATAGTTTGCAGGTTATTCAGAAAAATCCGGGAGGGGGCAGATACTTCTGATAAGGTTTACGCTAGAAGTACCTATCTCAACCTAGGTACCTACCTACCTATAGTTCGTTTTATTTTGATTGCACAATTGCCATTGGGACCTTCGTGAGAATCACGCGTGCATTTTGTATACACCGCTGTCACGCGTCCCGAAAAGTTATTTCCACAAAAGCAACGCGTCATTTTTGACAAACATTTGCGCCGAAATAGTGTAGATTGGATTCCAAATGGATACCATATGAAGTGTTCTTCCTACATGTAAAGCAAAAACGTTTGTTCGAGCTTCAATTCCGACTGGCAGCTTGCTGGCCGCTATTTTCGAGTCCAGTTGAACTTTGTAAGCCCTTATTTGATGGTAAGAGCCATGTTTTCCAAAAAAAATCCAGTTTTTCACTGTGGATAGCTGGATTTTGACTGCTGCGAAGTCAATTTTTACGATAAATTTTTAACGTTTTTTGTTGTTGTTGTTGTTGGGGGGGGCAAAAGACACGTTGGCCTCCCCTTCCAGGCTGGGGGAGGGGGAGGGGGGCATCAAGGGCGGATCCAGAATGGGTGGCTTGGGTCAGTTTGGGGAGGGCTAAATCCCAAAAAGTCTCACACAATTCTGAAAACTCGTCGGATTTCGCTTGCTTGTGCATCGATAACTGATTTAAAACCAAATTTCCTTAGTAAAAGTTGCTTAGATTTTATATTGTCTCAGGAAATGTGTCAAATTTGCGCCGATTTCAGGTGGTTGGGGGGGGGCATGCCCCCGTGCTCCCCCCCCCCCCCCCCCCCCCCTCTGGATCCACCCATGGGGCATGGCCTGGTTGCCACCCCCGCCCCCCTGGATCCGCCTGTGCGCTTGGTACCCTAATTTTCGGCGATAACTTTTGAATGCATCAACTGGTATGAAGAAATGTATCGCAATGGACGTCTCAGGCCCTGCGCTAATTTATATTATACAAGCTGGTTAGTGTCAAACGAAAATTTAGGGCGTTTTCCATTCACTCGTAATGTTAAACACAATATGAGCCCAGATAGAGGCTAACGTCCGATCGCTCTGTAGTCCCGCCCTTGACTCCGCCCGCCACTTGCAACCGACCGGTCACTGATCGGGCAGCGCCGGTACAAGGTCGGCCATTTCATTTCGTTTCGTATTTAATTTTGATGGTGAACATTCCCTTGGTTAAGTTGCTTAATTATTGTTTTAAAATCAGGAACTGTGTCAATTTGTGGATGATTTCGGGCGGTTTGGGGCATGACCTCTTTGCCCCCTCCCCCTCGCCACCTGCTGGATCTGCCAGTGGCCTTAAACTAAGACAAGCTACTTGATAAGCCCATGAGCGCTCAAAATGTTCGACTGAATATTTATACATTGCTGTTTTCTGAAGTTGTCTTTGTAAACTTATGACGGATCGTTTCGCGTAAAGCGCCTCCACATTACATAGTCTATGCGTCAGTGAATTACCTCGAATTAATGTGTTTGCAATGCAATTGGTCACAAACGTGACCAATCGGGGCAACGTAAAATGTTAAGGGCCCGAAGGTTCGCGTTGCCTCTTCTTCATTGTGTTGCTGCTGGGACCTTCAAAGAGCCTTGCGCGTGCAACTAAAATTGTTAACCCGCGCACCGACGGGGTTCATGCCAACTTCGAACCGATAGGGGGGGGGGGGAGAATACCTGCCGTATAATATTTTGAAAAATGCAACATAGCGACAAACATAAAAAAAACGTTAGATAGCTCTAAACAAGGTATTATGAAAGTACTAAGGTCATTTTTTAGGTCAGGTCATTATTGAGGTCACCAGAGGTCAACAAAGGTAAAATTTCGGCCATATATGGTATCCTTACCAAAAACCGTCTATATCTCGAAAACAAAAACAGACGCGCGAAAAAAACGTCCGAAATAATTTTTTTTCACTCAGGCTCCATCAGCTTTCATCTCAGGTCAATAGTTAGCTCAGGGGAGGCCATCGAACTTGAAACATTCTAAAAAATCGCGGAGTTGTTATTAGGGAATAACTTTTGAAATACGCATGATAAAGTGATGCCTACAGTTTTCACCATTGTGTTTCTCCGTCGAGACGCATCGAATAGTGTATCGTATGACCATGACCTAGTTGGGTAATATCCCCAAATTTACCTGACCTGTGCTTAGGTCAAGGTCAGGTCAAGTTCAAATTGTGCATCAATCAACGCGTCTGGACGATCCAAACACAATGTTGAGAACTCCATTACTCTACCTTGATTTGGCAAAGAGTTATTGAAGAAAAACCATGCGTGACCTCGGGGTCACCTGAGTTGACCTCGTAGAGGTCACAGAACAAAAGAAGTGACTTAGGTCTTGCCATACGGCACAATAATGGTGTATTTGGTGAAAACTGGTCAAATTTACTGTGGATTTATGCGTGTTTTCATTTTTATCCATTTACTCATAATGATGTCACGAAATCGATCTGACCTTAGGTCACCGATATTTAAAATTCAAAATAAGCGAATTGTAGGTACTTATGGCCTAATTAAGTCCTGTGAGTTTGAAACCGCTCGGTCAATCACTGTGGCTTTGGCACGGCCACAAACTTTCAAAAACTTGCTTGGAGGTGGGGTCACTTAACATGAACGTTTGACCTGACCTGTGATGACTCGAGATAACAAAATACACACAATGCGGATAATTGATGCCCGAATAGCTATGCTAAGTTTGGCAGCGCTGCACACCGCCGTTTTCCAAATATTTACGAAAACTTCAGGTAGGTGGATATCCGCACCCCACGTCGGTGCGCGCGTTAATACTTCACATGGTGCCAAAGGGAGTCAGTTGCCGCAAATTCTTTGGTATCAGACTACGTACTTATCAGTCAATCTACGCATGGGTTCTGTTCAACATTGGTCTGTCCGACGTTTTTTGCGATCATTCATTTAGGGCCCCTGCAAAATATAGAGGCCTAAATCCGCCGAGGAGATACCATTTCGAGTTTGTTTTTGTTTGGGGGGGGCCTTTGGCCAAGGGGGCCCCTGGAGATGACGTCCCCCCCCCTTGCCGAAGGTCTGGCTGCACCCCTGAGCGACACTAAGTATGGAAGGTACGTGGATATGGCGCTTCTATATAAGAATGAGGTTCTTTATTGCCAAAGTTGGTAAACATGATAATCATAATCGCAAAGGAATACAAACTTGAAAGTCATCTTAGTATGAAAGACAATGAGCGCATCCGAGAAAATGTTAAAATTAAGTATTCTAAATTTGCTAACTGGTTGGACAGGACAGGTATTCGCTGCCAGGACATGATACCCTTACCATCACCCCTTGAGTGGTCAAAGGTGGGAGGCCAAACAGGTGAGTTTACCTATCTGATCTGGAACACGTTACTCATCAGTCTGTGATAAAGTATTTGATTTGGAAAGGACCGGAGTCGACTACGACTCAGACTCCGAAATCGACCCCGGCCCTTTATTAGCTGAAACAGTTATCAACAGGAACAATAAGTGACCACTTGCAACCATTTTCCACTTCAAAATTGGAGCTCATTTAATGGAAAATGTAGTAGTTAAATGAAATAAATAGACATTGTCTGACCATAACATTCTACTTTAAAATTCCGGATGTCCAAAATATAGAAGTTGGTAGGTCTTGTGACAACCCTATCAGCCATCAACCACATGGATGTAAAGCAATAATTAAATGCTATAGTTAATGAATTTGACAACGTTTAATACGCCTGAGCAAGCTGCTTGGTGTGCTCGTATACATCACTTTAAACCGTTTGTTTTTCTTCTGCAATTTTGTTCTTCTCGTGATCTGGCTTAAATCCCTCGGGGTGGCATTTTGGATCGGCATACGATTTATGACTTTACCTGTAACTGGGCGCCGCCTGTGTGGTGAACTAATACAGATACAAGATACAAGATACAAGATACAAGATACAGTACGGGTCTGAGGCATTGCAGTACGTGTGAGTTGTGACCTGGATAACCCTCCCGAGACGCTCGGTATCACCCGTCACTGCATCACGTCACGTTCGTCACGTCACGTAATCCCGTCACTGCGCTGCCATAACACCGCACGTACACCACCAATCTCACCGACATCTCGGCCCTCGCAGCACACCATCAGCATCACCATCACCATCACGCGCCCCGCCCCGCCCCGCCCGCCCCGCCAGTCCGGCGGCACAGTCTCACCATAGCTCCAGTCTGCGTCAGTCCTCACCGCCGGCTCGGCGGCCGATCGCCGTCCATCTCACCCAGACACCGTCTCGAATCTCCAACATGTTCAGACTTGAGCTGCCTCAGACTCTGCAGCTGGAGTGGCTCAGGACTCTGTTGGTGTCGTGGCCGGTCCAGCCGGGCCGGCCGCTGTCGCCCCTGATCAGGACGAGCCTGTATATCGCCTTCGGCATGGCGGCCGAGGTCACGGTCACGGCCATCTGGGGCTTCGACCCCGAGTACAGCCTCCGATTCTACGGTAAGAGGCTGGGATGGTATGGTAAGAGGCTGGAATGGTATGGTACGGTAAGAGGCTGCAATGATATGATACGGTAAGAGACTGGAACGGTATGGTAAGAGGCTGGAATGGTACGGTAAGAGGCTGGGACGGTACGGTAAGAGGCTGGAATGGTACTGTAAGAGGCTGGGACGGTACGGTAAGAGGCTGGAATGGTACGGTAAGATGCTGGAATGGTACGGGAAGAGGCTGGAATGGTACGGTAAGAGGCTGGAATGGTATGGTACGGTAAGAGGCTGCAATGATATGATACGGTAAGAGACTGGAACGGTATGGTAAGAGGCTGGAATGGTACGGTAAGAGGCTGGGACGGTACGGTAAGAGGCTGGAATGGTACTGTAAGAGGCTGGGACGGTACGGTAAGAGGCTGGAATGGTACGGTAAGAGGCTGGGACGGTATGGTAAGAGGCTGGAATGGTACGGTAAGAGGCTGGAATGGTACGGTAAGAGGCTGGAATGGTACGGTAAGAGGCTGGAACGGTACGGTAAGAGGCTGGGACGGTACGGTAAGAGGCTGGAATGGTACGGTAAGAGGCTGGAATGGTACGGTAAGAGGCTGGAATGGTACGGTAAGAGGCTGGAATGGTACGGTAAGAGGCTGGAATGGTACGGTAAGAGGCTGGAATGGTACGGTAAGAGGCTGGAATGGTACGGTAAGAGGCTGGAATGGTACGGTAAGATGCTGGAATGATACGGTAAGAGGCTGGGACGGTACGGTAAGAGGCTGGGACGGTATGGTAAGAGGCTGGAATGGTACGGTAAGATGCTGGAATGGTACGGTAAGAGGCTGGAATGGTACGGTAAGATGCTGGAATGGTACGGTAAGAGGCTGGAATGGTACGGTAAGAGGCTGGAATGGTACTGTAAGAGGCTGGGACGGTATGGTAAGAGGCTGGAATGGTACTGTAAGAGGCTGGAATGGTACGGTAAGATGCTGGAATGGTACGGTAAGAGGCTGGAATGGTACGGTAAGAGGCTGGAATGGTACTGTAAGAGGCTGGGACGGTATGGTAAGAGGCTGTAATGGTACGGTAAGAGGCTGGAATGGTACGGTAAGAGGCTGGAATGATACGGTAAGAGGCTGGAATGGTACGGTAAGAGGCTGGAATGGTACGGTAAGAGGCTGGAATGGTACGGTAAGAGGCTGGAATGGTACGGTAAGAGGCTGGAATGGTATGGTAAGAGGCTGGAATGGTACGGTAAGAGGCTGGAATGGTACGGTAAGAGGCTGGAATGGTACGGTAAGAGGCTGGAATGGTACGGTAAGAGGCTGGAATGGTATGGTAAGAGGCTGGAATGGTATGGTAAGAGGCTGGAATGGTACGGTAAGAGGCTGGAATGGTACGGTAAGAGGCTGGAATGGTACGGTAAGAGGCTGGAATGGTACGGTAAGAGGCTGGAATGGTATGGTAAGAGGCTGGAATGGTATGGTAAGAGGCTGGAATGGTACGGTAAGAGGCTGGGACGGTACGGTAAGAGGCTGGAATGGTACGGTAAGAGGCTGGAATGGTACGGTAAGAGGCTGGAATGGTACGGTAAGAGGCTGGAATGGTACGGTAAGAGGCTGGAATGGTACGGTAAGAGGCTGGAATGGTACGGTAAGATGCTGGAATGGTACGGTAAGAGGCTGGAATGGTACGGTAAGAGGCTCGTTGTGTGGTGATGGCCTTGGAAAACGACCAAATATATTACAAAACTCTACTAATTTAGCATACTCAGAGACAAGTATAGAGCCTTGAATTTGCGTTTTAAACTACAGTGCATCTGGGTAAGTTTCTCCTACTGTTGGCAGCGGTAGCCAGCGCATAGTCACTGGGTGACCAGCGGGTGGTCACTGGGTGGGCAGCGGTAGCCAGCGGGTGGCCACTGGGTGGTCACTGGGTGGGCTGCGGTAGCCAGCGGGTGGTCACTGGGTGGTCACTGCGTGGGCAGTGGTAGCCAGCGGGTGGTCACTGGGTGGTCACTGGGTGGGCAGCGGTAGCCAGCGGGTGGTCACTGGGTGGGAACTGGGTGGGCAGCGGTAGCCAGCGGGTGGTCACTGGGTGGGCAGCGGTAGCCAGCGGATAGTCACTGAGTGACCCAGAACGGTCAAAAAGGTTACCCTCCAATTTTGAAGCTGGCCAAATACGAAGAAGTGTGATTAAATTCCAAAAACTCACCAGATGTTGCTTCCTTGTCAATTAAGAACTAAGGTAGGTAAAACAAACTTCCCTTAGTAACACATTACTCAAAGTTGTTTACATTTCCCTTAAAATGCCCTTAAAATGTGTCGATTTGTGGTCGAGTTCAGTTGTTTCCTGGGTATGCCCGATAGCTCCCTCTTTGATCCCCTGCCCTGCCCCAGCGTATGATCAGCCGTCAGCTGCAGGGGGGGGGGGTCTGATGCGTGTCCCCTGCTCGCCGCTCAGATGCTATCATCACGCCACCGTTCACAGGCGTGTCCAGCGTGTGGTCCGGCCTGTTTTACGGAGTGAGCTTTTTCGGCATTGATCTGCTGTTCCGGGGCCTCTCCCCGGGACGCTGCCTGCCCATACGCGGCCTCATCTACACCGCCTGGCAGACGGCGCTGCAGCTCAGCTACGGCCTGCTGCTCGAGGCGTTCGATGCGCGGCCCTGGGACGTGTCTCTGGAGCCGTTCAACCTGTTCGGAACCGTGGACCTGCAGTCGATTCCGATCGCGTTCGTCATCGGCGTGCTGGTGGAGCGGCTGCTCGTCCGCCCCCTGCTGACCTTGACCTGGAGCGAGGTCACTGCCGACGGACCGGTCGCCGGGATCAGCGACGGGCTGCTCGCCTAGAGGCGAAGGCTCCGCGTCGCGCGCGTCACACGAGACTGGGATATAGACTGTGCCGCAGTGCCTGCCGGTAATACGGCACAGTCTACATGTCCATGGATCAGCTGATCCGATGTAAACTGTGCCGCAGTACATGGCACGCCGCTGTCACTGAAACCGGCGTGTATGCTTGTTACACGCCAGCCAATCGTGTCCTTGTAATCCTTGTGTCCTTGTAAGCTTGTCGCAAACTGCATTTTGTAATACAAATAAATTGCCCCCGATCTAATGTGCGTCTCGTGGCTATGGAATATTTTAAGTGACGGTATGTGTTATTTACTCACCTGCAATACACCTTGACGTGAAATTGTTGTTGGCGAATCGTTTGGATGACGGTGCAGTGAAGTGAGTGAAGTATCTATCAATCCAAAATATAGCTATGCATGTGTATGCGCAACACAGAAGATTCACCGAGTCTATTTTCCTGTCCCCTATTTTGTGTTTGCTTCAATTGACTCCTGGATTTGCAACGTATGGCATAGAGTGTCCTTAATGCACAAAAGCAGTTAGCCATTGAAACCGAAGCTGCAGTATGAAACAAAGCTTAAGCTAACCAAATTAGACCATGAACATAAACATGCCTTAATCATTTAAGTACGCAACATAGGTTTATTAATATTAGTACCTATTACAATATTAAATGTTTTTAACTGTTCTTGATGCTAAAAAATATGTCCAATAGTTATTTTTATTTCATAAAAGTCAGTTCCGTAGACGAAACGTTTTTGGAATATCAAGTTGAAGATTAGTTAGAATTGCTCAACGCATGTATACGCGAATGCTGCAGATAATTTATTCTCGGTTTGTCTGGCGATGGCGATCTAATGCTGTTATTCTTCACCCTCACCTGGGTATTTTACATTCACTAATTTACTAATTATTAGGCCATTTTTCCACTCCTTCATTCTATCGATTTCATTTCCAACCCCCCTTTTCGACTTCCGAAACGACTTTCCGAAACGACTTCGTCTTATATGTGGACGTTTCTATTATATTTATATATTACCGCCCGGTACTGGGAAATTATGCAATATTCACCGATTTTGTATGCGGAGTACCCAGGGCCGGTAGGCCCTAGGTACGAAGCAAAAAAAAGTAGGTGAATATTGCATAATTTGCCAAGCACAAGGGTTTGAAGATATGTACAGCATGCCGCTGCTATGGCATATTGTCGTATGCGCTATGCGCTTCTGTTCTGACACTTCCTTTCTGAAAATGTGTTCAACAACTTGTCTGGGAATATATATTACCACATACCGAGATTTCAGCATTAGCACGTGCTTTTGGAAAAGCTTTCGGCCCGCTGCGGCTAATGTTAAAGGAATGTTTCACCTCTCTGAAATTGTCAAATATACGCCGGTTGGAGCCAAAATATGAAGTAAGTGCTGCTGAAAATGATGGTGATATTTTGTTCTCTCGAAAAGTCACTTAACTTGATACAAATTAAGGTTTTAAAATTGGGATGATGACGTCATTATTGAGCAATAGATCGCCGCTGATTGGCTAACAAAGTGGGATTGGCTGACAAAGTGACTGTCAGCCAATCAGCGGCGGCACTAGCCTAGACCCCATTTTGCAAATGAGAACTTAAATTGCTTAAAAACGGCTAAGTTTTAGGGGAAATGACCTTAGTACTTTCGAAATTTAATAACGGCCAAAGATAATGGCTATATCAGTTCAAAACCAATACAAAGGTGAAACATTCCCCTTAAAGGTATTTGGGAAACGATTTTGACCTAGGTCATTTTGTTTTTCCCACACAAATTGTTGAACACATTTTCAGAACAGAAGCGCATACGACAATATGCCATAGCAGAGCACTGTTGAACACATTTTCTGACTGGCGCTGTTGATACAAAAGCGTCAGAGTCTGAAAATGTGTTCAACAATGCTCTCCTATGGCATATTATCGTATGCGCTTCTGTTCTGGCACTTCCGCTCTCAATATTCTGTTAAATAACTGTCTGGGAAAATCAAAATGACCTAGGTCAAAATTGTTTCCCAAATACCTTTAACATTAGCCGCAGACAGGGGCGCAGCCAGACCTTCAGAAGGGGGGGGGGGGGCAGCAAGATATATATATATATATATATTATATTATATATATATATATATATATATATATATATATATATATATATATATATATATATATATATATATATATATATATATAATATATATATATATATATATATATATATATTATATATATATATATATATATATATATATATATATATATATAT
Organism: Chirona hameri; assembly: GCA_036785665.1. Taxonomy (NCBI): domain Eukaryota; kingdom Metazoa; phylum Arthropoda; class Thecostraca; order Balanomorpha; family Balanidae; genus Chirona; species Chirona hameri. The sequence continues at coordinate 32,349 of JAXIVJ010015155.1, forward strand.
ATATATATATATATATATATATATTATATATATATATATAATATATATATAATATATATATATATATATATATATATATATATATATAT
>JAXIVJ010015156.1:0-32436 GCA_036785665.1 Chirona hameri
GATATTTGAGAATGAGGAAACTACGCTAGAGTCAGTTATTATTAGTGGATTGTTTGTTTATAATAAGGTCGCGGAGATTAGCTGTGGATTCTGTTCGTCTTGTCGGTGTAAATATGAGTTGTGATAAATTTAGCGTATATATTGCGTCACGAAGTTCTATGTCAAAATGTGTTATTCCGCTATGATTTTCGGTCTGGTCCAGAAGAAAAACGTTCCCGGCATTGAAGTCTCCCGTAATTATTATTGTTGCAGGTGAGTATGCCTGGGCTAGGCTTACGCCGTCAGTAAATATGTTAATGAAGTGCTCTAGTCTGTCTGAAGTCGAATTAGGTGGAGATATAGGCAACATGTCAAAATTACATTATTGTCTATTTTCGTCTTTGTCCAAATCCATCCCTCTCCGTCTGTTTCTAGTCCATGGAGTCGCATTGTGGGTAAGTTTGTTCTGGTGTAAAGTGCTACGCCTCCTCCATGTCTGTTTCTGTGACGCGTGAAGGGCGGATGAAAATTGTCAATTTTGCAAAGGCTTTGGTGTATGTTTTCATCTAATTTTGTCTCAGTTAAGGCCAGTATGTCTATACAGTGTGTGTCAACAAACTGGCAAAGCTCGTCCAATCTTCCCGGTGCGGTGATACTGTTAATGTTTATGTGACATATGCGTAGATTCTTCGGTGTTGGGGGTTAGTGTTGTGAGGTCCTGGATTTGTTTCAATGCAGCCAATAATGAGAAGTAGCGCTAAGTCCAGTACATGCTCTCTATCTTAAACTGTCTGTTAGTCAATCTAGTCTCGTGTCTTTGGTCTGATGAGAAGGATACGGTGGGAAAGGCGCTGCGGAACCGTGAATATAATCGGGAAATCAGGTAGAGCAAGTGAGGTAACCAAACAGGAAGGCACCGGGAGCGGTCGCCGGGGTGCACACAGACAACTTTGTGCAACACTACTGCCTGAACAAATTCGAAAGATACTGCTGCCCGGACTGCGCCGACCGCCGGAACACCCCGGGGCACGGGATCGAGCGACCGAGCAACCTATCAAACAGAATGTCGACATGTCAGAGATGAAAAGCGGGTGGGCACAGAGTGCAAGTTAGTGATCATCAGGCACTTGAGTACACATACAGCGATACACATACAAGTTTACGATACCAACAATAATGCAAATAATACAAATTATGATCCTGTAGCCATATATCGCTGCGGTAGTGAGACACGCAAAGACGTTTGTAATTACAAGCCATATGTGGCTGCGATAGTGGCACACATACACACACAGTTACACAACACATAAGCATGGGTAGAACACATCCTAACCACGCGCGCGCACACACACATACATACACGCATACATATCCAAACAGTCGTATTGCCGGCTACACATCACTCCCCACGCCCTCCTCCTCCTCCCCCCCCCACACACTATCAACAAAAAACACAAATGACACGTTTATAACTCTCTCACCAGACTTTCTTACCATCGGTTGTAGAGAAACAGAGAACGGACAGCCGGGGTCAGGTGGCGGGAGCGCTCTGCCCCGCAGCGCGGGGTAGCGGGACAGCCGGGTCGCGGGTCAGTCGGGGCTGGCAGTCGGGGCTGGGGACACAGTTGGCCGGGCGACCAGTCGCCAGCGCACCACACCCGCGTACTCTCCGGCGGACCGTCTGCCATCCCCAGGTCTTGGTCGCTGCGGCGGATGCGGTGGCCGGCTCCTGTGCTGGGTAGTCCCTCGGCTGTCAGCTGTCTTGTTGACCGGTCAGCGCGAGTCGGTCGGCCAGTTTCAGGTCAGCTGAGTGCTGCCTACTTGCCCCTGTTCGCTGTGCGCTCGCTCCGACGGACCGTCTGCCAGCCCCCGGGGCCGACCGCGGCGGCAGGGGCGCGCTCAGGCCGGACGGCCGGCTCAAGCGCCGGGTCGTCTCCGACTAGCTCGCGGAGGTCGACAATCTTCGCGGAGGTCGACCATAATGGGGAGGTCAAGAAATTAAACCGACCTTAGGTCGCTGATATTAAAAATCCAAGATCAACGAATTGTAGATATATGTGACCTTATGAAATCCTGTAAGTGTAAAACCGATCATCTCCAAACTGGGATTGTGGTACGAGCACAAGTTTGTTTGGGAGGTGGGGTCACGTTACCTAGTCTGGTGACCTGACCTAAGATGACCCGAGGATTTTTTAAAACATGATGTGGACAATTGATGTACAAACAGCTGTGCCAAAAATGGCGGCGTTACGCGTCGCCGTTTTTCCGCTATCCGCGAAAAACCTGAGGGGGTGTGTCTACTCCCTCACCCCCGTCACGGCGCTGGTTAAAATATAGGGATGATGTGAGCATGCAGCCAGGTGTTAGGGTATTCATGTGAAGTAAAAAACTGACGCTGGGGTCATTTTGTATGTGCCACTTTTGGTCGGGGCCACTCAAAGCACCTTTACCACCCCTGACTAAATGTACCCGCTTCTCCGCGGTCATTGGTCCGCGGTAGTGTACCCAACAGCACAGGATATGTCTGTGGGTCGACATACTCCGGCTGGTGGGAAGCTGGTCCGTGTTACCTTTGCGAGCTCGGCGACCTGGGCGAAGTAGTTGGCCTGCTCGACGTCTCCGTAGCGGGTCAGATTGGGCGACACCTCGGTCATGCGGCGACGCAGCTCCGCCAGCGTGTCGTACGGCAGGCGCTCGCCGACCACCTGTCGACGCACAGGGGGGGGGGGGGGGGTCTGGTCACAGGTCACACAGGAGCCGCTCACCGACCACCTGTCGACACACAGAGGGGGGGGGGGAGGTCACAGGTCACACAGGAGCCGCTCACCAACCACCTATCGAAGCACAGAGAGGGGGGGGGCAGGTCACAGGTCACACAGCAGTCGCTCACCAACCACCTGTCGACGTACAGAGGAGGGGGGGGGGGCAGAGCAAAAGTCACACAGGAGCCGCTCACCAACCACCTGTCGACGCATAGAGGGGGGGGGGGAGGTGGAAGGTCACAGGTCACACAAGAGCCGCTCACCAACCACCTGTCGACGCACAGAGGGGGGAGGTGGCAGGTCACAGGTCACACAGCAGCCGCTCACCAACCACCTGTCGACGCACAGAGGGGGAGGTGGCAGGTCACAGGTCACACAGGAGCCGCTCACCAACCACCTGTCGACGCACAGAGGGGGGGGGGAGGTGGCAGGTCACAGGTCACACAGGAGCCGCTCACCAACCACCTGTCGACGCACAGAGGGGGAGGTGGCAGGTCACAGGTCACACAGGAGCCGCTCACCAACCACCTGTCGACGCACAGAGGGGGGGAGGGGCAGAGCAATGGTCACACAGGAGCCGCTCACCAACCATCTATCGACGCATAGGGGGGGGGGGGGTCATGTCACAGGTCCCACGGGACCCGCTCGAACATGAGAACGTCCTTTAACTCCACAGTGAGCCGGCATCAGTAACACGCCGCTCCAATACCTGTACGCCTGTAAATCTCGACCACCAGGCCCCCATAACACGCCGCTCCAATACACCCCGGCCGCCTGTAAATCTCGACCACCAGGCCCCCATAACACGCCGCTCCAATACACTCCGGCCGCCTGTAAATCTCGACCACCAGGCCCCCATAACACGCCGCTCCAATACACCCCGGCCGCCTGTAAATCTCGACCACCAGGCCCCCATAACACGCCGCTCCAATACACCCCGGCCGCCTGTAAATCTCGACCACCAGGCCCCCATAACACGCCGCTCCAATACACCCCGGCCGCCTGTAAATCTCGACCACCAGGCCCCCATAACACGCCACTCCAATACACCCCGGCCGCCTGTAAATCTCGACCACCAGGCCCCCATAACACGCCGCTCCAATACACCCCGGCCGCCTGTAAATCTCGACCACCAGGCCCCCATAACACGCCGCTCCAATACACCCCGGCCGCCTGTAAATCTCGACCACCAGGCCCCCATAACACGCTGCTCCAATACACCCCGGCCGCCTGTAAATCTCGACCACCAGGCCCCATAACACGCCGCTCCAATACACCCCGGCCGCCTGTAAATCTCGACCACCAGGCCCCCATAACACGCTGCTCCAATACACCCCGGCCGCCTGTAAATCTCGACCACCAGGCCCCCATAACACGCTGCTCCAATACACCCCGGCCGCCTGTAAATCTCGACCACCAGGCCCCCATAACACGCCGCTCCAATACACCCCGGCCGCCTGTAAATCTCGACCACCAGGCCCCATAACACGCCGCTCCAATACACCCCGGCCGCCTGTAAATCTCGACCACCAGGCCCCCATAACACGCTGCTCCAATACACCCCGGCCGCCTGTAAATCTCGACCACTAGGCCCCCATAACACGCCACTCCAATACACCCCGGCCGCCTGTAAATCTCGACCACCAGGCCCCATAACACGCCGCTCCAATACACCCCGGCCGCCTGTAAATCTCGACCACCAGGCCCCCATAACACGCTGCTCCAATACACCCCGGCCGCCTGTAAATCTCGACCACCAGGCCCCCATAACACGCCGCTCCAATACACCCCGGCCGCCTGTAAATCTCGACCACCAGGCCCCATAACACGCCGCTCCAATACACCCCGGCCGCCTGTAAATCTCGACCACCAGGCCCCCATAACACGCTGCTCCAATACACCCCGGCCGCCTGTAAATCTCGACCACCAGGCCCCCATAACACGCTGCTCCAATACACCCCGGCCGCCTGTAAATCTCGACCACCAGGCCCCCATAACACGCTGCTCCAATACACCCCGGCCGCCTGTAAATCTCGACCACCAGGCCCCCATAACACGCCACTCCAATACACCCCGGCCGCCTGTAAATCTCGACCACCAGGCCCCCATAACACGCCGCTCCAATACACCCCGGCCGCCTGTAAATCTCGACCACCAGGCCCCCATAACACGCTGCTCCAATACACCCCGGCCGCCTGTAAATCTCGACCACCAGGCCCCCATAACACGCCGCTCCAATACACCCCGGCCGCCTGTAAATCTCGACCACCAGGCCCCATAACACGCCGCTCCAATACACCCCGGCCGCCTGTAAATCTCGACCACCAGGCCCCCATAACACGTTGCTCCAATACACCCCGGCCGCCTGTAAATCTCGACCACCAGGCCCCCATAACACGCTGCTCCAATACACCCCGGCCGCCTGTAAATCTCGACCACCAGGCCCCCATAACACGCTGCTCCAATACACCCCGGCCGCCTGTAAATCTCGACCACCAGGCCCCCATAACACGCCACTCCAATACACCCCGGCCGCCTGTAAATCTCGACCACCAGGCCCCCATAACACGCCGCTCCAATACACCCCGGCCGCCTGTAAATCTCGACCACCAGGCCCCCATAACACGCTACTCCAATACACCCCAGCCGCCTGTAAATCTCGACCACCAGGCCCCCATAACACGCCGCTCCAATACACCCCGGCCGCCTGTAAATCTCGACCACCAGGCCCCCATAACACGCCGCTCCAATACACCCCGGCCGCCTGTAAATCTCGACCACCAGGCCCCCATAACACGCCGCTCCAATACACCCCGGCCGCCTGTAAATCTCGACCACCAGGCCCCCATAACACGCCGCTCCAATACACCCCGGCCGCCTGTAAATCTCGACCACCAGGCCCCCATAACACGCCTCTCCAATACACCCCGGCCGCCTGTAAATCTCGACCACCAGGCCCCCATAACACGCCGCTCCAATACACCCCGGCCGCCTGTAAATCTCGACCACCAGGCCCCCATAACACGCCACTCCAATACACCCCGGCCGCCTGTAAATCTCGACCACCAGGCCCCCATAACACGCCGCTCCAATACACCCCGGCCGCCTGTAAATCTCGACCACCAGGCCCCCATAACACGCCGCTCCAATACACCCCAGCCGCCTGTAAATCTCGACCACCAGGCCCCCATAACACGCCGCTCCAATACACCCCGGCCGCCTGTAAATCTCGACCACCAGGCCCCCATAACACGCCGCTCCAATACACCCCGGCCGCCTGTAAATCTCGACCACCAGGCCCCCATAACACGCCGCTCCAATACACCCCGGCCGCCTGTAAATCTCGACCACCAGGCCCCCATAACACGCTGCTCCAATACACCCCGGCCGCCTGTAAATCTCGACCACCAGGCCCCCATAACACGCTGCTCCAATACACCCCGGCCGCCTGTAAATCTCGACCACCAGGCCCCCATAACACGCTGCTCCAATACACCCCGGCCGCCTGTAAATCTCGACCACCAGGCCCCCATAACACGCCGCTCCAATACACCCCGGCCGCCTGTAAATCTCGACCACCAGGCCCCCATAACACGCTGCTCCAATACACCCCGGCCGCCTGTAAATCTCGACCACCAGGCCCCCATAACACGCCACTCCAATACACCCCGGCCGCCTGTAAATCTCGTGACTGTGTCAAGTCACCAGGCCGAGTCAGCCACAGTCACCAGGTGGATCTGACGGACTGAACTCTGAGAGGGGGCGGACGATATTCCAGTCCTGCCTGGCCATGTCGGACGGCGTGACGGCCATAAGCGTCTGCTGCGCGCGACCCTCCGTGTTGACGTAGGTAGCCTGCTTCTCCGTGTAGACGGCGCCCGGCAGCACAATATCGGCTGATGCGCGCGACCCTCCGTGTTGACGTAGGTAGCCTGCTTCTCCGTGCAGACGGCGCCCGGCAGCACAATATCGGCTGATGCGCGCGACCCTCCGTGTTGACGTAGGTAGCCTGCTTCTCCGTGCAGACGGCGCCCGGCAGCACAATATCGGCTGATGCGCGCGACCCTCCGTGGTGACGTAGGTAGCCTGCTTCTCCGTGCAGACGGCGCCCGGCAGCACAATATCGGCTGATGCGCGCGACCCTCCGTGTTGACGTAGGTAGCCTGCTTCTCCGTGTAGGCGGCGCCCGGCAGCACAATATCGGCTGATGCGCGCGACCCTCCGTGTTGACGTAGGTAGCCTGCTTCTCCGTGTAGCTGGCGCCCGGCAGCACAATATCGGTTGCGGCCGCACCGGCGTCGCCGTGGTGGCCGAAGGTTATCAAACTCTCCTCTCTCCAAGGTAGCCTTTCAGGCTTCTATCCGCAGCAAGTATATGATGCTTACTTGGTACCTGCTAAGACTTGGGTCCTGGGATGAGTAATACCACGGACATATCATTTTGGCCCTGGTTCTTGACCTATGCTATTTTATTCATTGCCTCATCACATTCTTCAAGGAATCTGCAGCAAATGCAATACAGTTTTCTGTGAATCTGTGATTATGGTACAAGTCATTCAGCCGCAAGTGGGAGGTGGAGAAGGGAGAGAAAGCAGAGTCAAATGATCTTGAGAAGTAGTTAAAGTGCTCAGTCACCCTGTCATCCAACATTTGTATGTAACTTGCAAGTCGAGCAACACGATCTCCCACCACTGTACCACTGTAGACGCAAAGGCGACATGATAATGCCGTACCAACTGCTTCACGCGAGTATTGCCATGATCCGTTTCACCGCGATCCACTCCGCATCACCGTCTATGTCTGCTATGAATCGCGGACACCCATGGAAGTTACGGAAGCTGCAATCAGCGACTGGGATCCGAAGGAGTGCCTTTAGTGTGCCATGCATAAATTATGGGAATGAACTTCCGCTCAAAGTGCTATGACAAATACAAAACTCAGGATACAATTTGATGTTATCTTATCATTTAACACAATCATATGACATTGCCATACCATGAAATCAAATCCCAACTCACTTTTTGCGCAACATGCCGATTACATCCGGCAAACTGTTTGTGCCGAGTTGCACAGGTTCCTCAGATCTCTGAATATATTCACCGGCAGGAAAATTATTCGCCCCATCCTGGGTTCAGCCAGAGCTTTGATATGCGCTCGCCTGCTGCTGGGCGTCAGGCCGCTCACCAAGTAAGCAAATAATATAACTAAAAAGAGGAAAGAGGATAGAGGATAGAGGATAGCGGAGAGAGGATAGAGCATAGATGATAGATAGAAGAGAGGATAGAGCATAGATGATAGATAGAAGAGAGGAGAGATGAGAGAGGAGAGAGAGAGAGGAGAGAGGAGAGAGGAGAGAGGAGAGAGGAGAGAGGAGAGAGGAGAGAGGAGAGAGGAGAGAGGAGAGAGGAGAGAGGAGAGAGGAGAGAGGAGAGAGGAGAGAGGAGAGAGGAGAGAGGAGAGAGGAGAGAGGAGAGAGGAGAGAGGAGAGAGGAGAGAGGAGAGAGGAAGAGAGGAGAGAGGAGAGGAGAGAGATAGTATTAGGGAAACGGTGTCGATTGTCTAAAACCACAAAACGTACCGTCGTTTTTTCTTCTTCTTGGGAACACGATTTGCAAATGATGGAGTCACTGACGTCGAGATACTCAAATCAGCGCCGACTTGTTCCCTGAAAGGTAGTTGTTCGCAAGTGTATCGAGCTGCACTAATTACTTATTGCATGCCCCGCCTATTCAATATAGGGCACGGCACTGTTGTAATTATATAAGACCAAACCACCATGGTTCTCATCAATACAAGTTATCTAGTCAAACAATGACTTTTATAAATAAGTTGTCAATGACGCTGTTTAATAAATTTTAAAGTTTGGCACCCAGCAAACGTTCAAACCAATGCAATATGATCGTACCACGTTTTGTTACAGTACCTACCATGGTCTTGTCCTGGGATGTCCTTTCCCATAGGCAGGAGTTAGTGGTGACACATTCTTGCCAGCCGACTCTCCTGCCACCCTTCCGCCGTGAGGTGCGGCTTGTCCCCTGCCAGACAAATGACGCCCTGCTATCACCGATGTACGATAACACATGTTAGTGGGAGGTAAGACATGTTAGTAATAGTCATGTTGTTAGCACATTCCAGTTCCATAACGGCCTTCACCGGCTTGGATCAGGCTAGAAGGCCCGGTGACCCCAGTTGAAGTTCTCCCAGGTCAAACAACAATAGGGTTCCCTATCAGGTCATATGCGGACTTTTTGGCCTCAGGTCATAGGCATAGGCGTCAGAGCTGGATATCTCTTCCTGAGTCTGAGGGTCCGGTTTGGAGGGGGCCCACCAAAGACAGGACCCCTGCAATACAAGGGGCCCCGGGGTAGTGGCGAATCTAGCGTTGTTGAGCGGGAGGGGGGGGGGGGGGGGGGTGGCGTCAGCGAGAAGTTGTTGAGCGGGAGAAAGTAAAGAGATTTTCAAGTCGTGATTTTTGGGAGGGGCAAAAACATACATTTCCCTACCGATTTTATTTTTTGTTTTGGGAAGGGCAATTACCTATTTTGCCCAAAAGTAGAAGACCTTGGAGAACCCAGCAAGGCCCCTCAGACCGGCGGCGAGCTCTGTCAGGTTGACCGATGGTCTTCTCAAAGACGCTGAGGGTCCTGTCTTACCGAATTAAGGCCCTCTCAGGCCGACATAGAGTACATTCAGATTGAGAGGGCCGACTCAGACTGGCATAGGGCCATCTCAGCCAGGCATTGGGCACGATGCAGTCTTAAAAATACGTTTCAGACTAGACCAGGGACCCTCAGGCCGAAATACGCTCGGGCCCTCAGACCCTCAGGCCGACAGTTCTCCTTCAGGCAGACCAAGGGCCCCCTCAAGCCGACCGAGAGCCCTCTAAAGTCGACCGAGGACAGAGGCCGACCAAGGGCCCTGCCAAGCCGATTGAGTGCTCTGTCAAGCCGACGTAGGCCCCTCGGACCAAACAAGGGTCCTCAAGCTGACCGTGAACCCCTCAGGCTGAATAAGAGCCCCTCAGGCCGACTGGGCCCGCTCAGGCCAACCAAGGGCCCCGAGCTGATGAAGTGCCCCATTACGCCGACCGAGGGCCATCTCAGGCCGAGCGAGGGCCCCTCAGGTCGAACGAGGGCCCCTCAGGCCGACCGAGGGCCATCTGAGGAAGCCCGAGGGTCCCGCAGGCCCACCGAGAACCCTTTCAGGCTGACTGAGGGCCTCCCAGAAAGACTGAGGGCCTCCCAGAAACACCGAGGGCCTCCTTAGACCGACTGAGGTCTTGGGCTCTCCTGGATAACCGAAGGTCCCTCAAGCCGACTGAGGGCCCCCAGACATCATGCCGACCGAGGGCTTCTCAGGCTGACTGACTCCCTCTTACTGACTGAGGGCCCCCTCAGGCCGGAGGAGGGACATCTAAGGTCGACCGAGGGCCCCTTCAAGCCAACCAAGGGCCCCTCAGACCGATCGATGGCCATATCAGTCCGACCAAGGGCCCCTCAAGCCGACTGTGGGTCCCCAGGCCGACTCTGGGCACTCTCAGGCTGACTGTGGGCCCACTCAGGCAGGCCAAAAGGCCATCTCACGCCGACCAAGACCGATTTCGACCATCTTAGGACGATCGAGGGCCTCTCAGGACGACCGAGGGCCCCTCAGCCTGTCTTCAATTCGGTAAGGGAGTCCCTCAGGCCGACCGAGGGCCCCATCATTCCGACTGTGGGCCCCTCAGGCTGATTGTGGGCCCCCATACCGAATATGGGACCTCAGGCCGACCAAGGTCCACCACAGAACGACCGAGGGCTCCCTCAGACCGACCGAGGGCCATATTAAGCCGACCGAAGGCCCCTCAAGCCGACTGTGGGCCCCTCAGGCCGACCGTGGGTCCCTCAGGCCGACTATGGGGCCCCTGAAGACGACTGTGAGCCCCAGGCCGACTCTGGGCCCCTCTCAGGCCGGTCAAGGTCCATCTCAGGACGACCGAGGGCCCCATCAGGTCGTTGTTAAGTCGGCATGGATCACCCATGCCCTCTTGAAGATGGCTAATTCGGTTTATAAGCTCTCACTTTGGCATGTGTAGGGCCCATTCTGACATATGACCGTCCACTTTCTTCTGTTCAAGAGGGCTCCACCCAGTTTTCATTTTTGCATTGGACCCCTGGACTTTTAACATCCGCGGTTCACAAGGAGGTCGGGACCCCCCCCCCCCCCACCCCTCCCCCCAGGATCTGCAGCCCTGATAGGCGCACCCAATGGGGAGAGGGAGGAAAACGGGGACCCCCCCCCCCGAGGACCTGAAGGTATGTACGTGTCACTTTGGCCGTATGTGCCCCTTTGGAAATAGGGCCCAAAGGGCCCTATTTCTTGGAGCATCAACTGGACCTGGTCCCTTTGGCTAGTGCATCAGTACACGAAATAGGGCCTGTGCCCACGGTACTCTCACAAAACTCGGCACCCTGGTGGACAAAATGAATGATTAAACAAAAATGAGATAACTATTTTTTGAAAATATGCCCCTCTAAAAGTATAGTGGGACACATCCGGTGAGTTTTTGTTTGGTGGTGGTACCTTATGCCGCCTGATACAAAATCCCCCCTCCTCCTGTCGTGAATCCTGGTACGCCACTGGTCATAGGTCAGTGCGATTTTTTTGGAAGGTCGCCACCAAAAATGAAGGGCTCCGGGATCTGTGTATGAACGTTTTTTTATACAGTGTTCAATATCTATTTGTATATTGTAATTATTCATTAATTTACAAGCACTTTAATGTCAACATCTTCAATGTTTCCTGTGCAATGGCTTTAGTGACAGTAGTGACAGTAGAGTGAAGACTGTAACGACTTATGCACATAATTCACGTCGGCTTACTTACACCAACTGTCGCTCCACTGACTCCACCTCACCGGAGTGGGACTGCTCCCCCACATCGACCTCGAGGCGCTGCTCCGTGACGTCTAGCGCAGACACTGACTCCACCTCACCGGAGTGGGACTGCTCCCCCACATCGACCTCGAGGCGCTGCTCCGTGACGTCTAGCGCAGACACTGACTCCATCTCACCGGCTTCTTGAGGCCCCTAATAGAAGGACAGTCAGCCGACAGTATTATTATGACAAACTGAAAAGTGTACCAGTAATACCAAAGCTATGACGTCACCAATAATATCTTAATCAAACCTATGCAAACCTTACAGCAATTACTGTTGCAGAGACCCACGTGTATAATGCTCCGCTCACATTCGCTCTGCGCTGCAGCCCTACAGGGGGGGGGGGGCTGTCACTTGTCACCCCCCCCCCAGACACCCCAGGCCATCTTATAGACAAAACCAAACCCTATGGCATAAAGAAGTAGTCTGATGTATTTAGGCCTAGCCTATTAATAATAATAGCTTCGTTGGAAGAAATATGAAAATGTCGCTGTGATGTTGAAATGTCGCTGATAAATGTTTTTTGGGTGACATCATGGCTTTGGTATTACTGGTACACTTCTGTCTGTCATAATAATACTCTCTTCTATTATGGACCTCAAGAACACCACAAACTGGGGAGGTGAATTACTGAACTATTACCAAAAAGTGTACCAGTAATACCAAAACCATTACGTCACCAAAACGATACATATTTAAACCTGACCTAACCTTTACAGCAATTGTGGTCGCAGGGACCCACGTTTAGAACTCTTCGCTTGCTGCGCTGCAGAACCTACCGGGGGCTGTCACCCCCTGGACCCCCCAGATTATCTTGTAGTCAAAGATAACCCACTTTTCAGTCTGTCGTAATATTACTGTCAGCTGACTACTCTTCTTCTTTTAGGGACCTCAAGAATATCATAAACTGGGGAGGTGAATTACTGAACTATTACCGGGTAAACCACCCTTATTTCAGACTTCAGCTGCAAAATGAACAAATTCAGCTCACTTAATTGCTCATGACCTGATCAATTAAATGTTTTCATATTAGTCCCAAAACATTCCTGCAACACTTGTGAGTTAATTTTGTCATCAGTTTATGTTGTAGAAGCCTGATAAGGAACTGAAAAACTGAAATGCAGCATATTTTGCTTCTGGTCTAAATTATCTTTGGATTTTTTTTTGTAATATTGCAGGGTCAGAAACCCTGTACCAAATCGAAATTGGGTCAACATTTATTCAAGCTTCTGTGAGAGTTGAGAAGCAGCTCGCTTTCTATCAGATCATATAATTAGACCTTGAAGTTAAAAGTGTCAGTTTTTTCCCATTTCTGGACTAGACTATGGGTAGTTACACCCAATCCTGCACTACATTTCATTTCTTTATACTACCTATATCAATTTTAGCTGATCATCCACTTATCAGATGAGAGAACCCATGTTCACGCAACATTTCACACTTAATTTGACCATCATTTGTGGCATGTTGATACAGATTTGTGGCCATCCAGAAATAACAATAAAGTTAAGTATATCTAGCTTTCCAAAAACCTAAAACAGTGAGTTACAACAGTTTTGCATGCTTTCCTCAAGCACCCTCCCCTTCTGGATTATGTGATTATTATGTCGCACCATAAATATATGACTAGGGGCTGTAACCAATAACTTTGGGTAAAAAAATGTCTAAGGGTGAAATTGTTAATTTCAGCATTTTTGTATACTGGCGTTCAATCCCAAATAACAGACATGCAGCAGGGAAAATTGTGGTTCAAGGGTTTCTCAATGTTTGTGACTTGCTCCATTTGGTACTTTAAAGCATGTTCTCTCAGATAGTCTCAACATTTCTGGAATGTTGTTATGTATAGTCCAAAAATAATCAGCAAAACATGATGTGCACTGGAACATGTTGCATGTGCAGGGCAGATGAAGAATGGCTGTGTCATAGTGACAAACTATTTTCTTTAAATGGGCAAAGTCCAAAGATAAAGTTGAGTTTGTTCTGCACAAGTACAGAAAGCTTGTGTTGAATTTGAAATTTTGTGAAAAAAGGAGATTGTACTCATCATAGGTTCCCAAACTGCAAGTCATACTTCCAAAGTTGTACTGAAGTGATGTGAGGTGCTGTAAAATGCTGAAATATAAGTGAAAAGATGTTTGTTGTTAACTTATAGACACTTGCTCCATGATGTGAATATTGTTGTTCAGATTGGCATTTTCCATGTTTTCCCATTTTATTTCCTGTAAGTGTTAGTTCACGCTTAAGTAACTAAAAAATCACATTGCGAATATGACTTGTGAAGCCACATGGTAACAAGGGTCACCCAGAGGGCTCATGGATTGGACATTTAAATATGTTGGAGTGCACTGTTTTAACACGCGCAGTGGAGGGGGGGGGGGGCACTTTTGTGCCCCCTCCCCCACATGTTTTTCGTGAATAGCTCGAAAACGAAGCGCAACAGAGCGGTGGTTTTTGCGAGACTTAATGCCAACTCAATAGCGGATCGTTTGACGCAACAAAAATCGAAATCGGTCGACATTTTTTGAGTTATATGGATTTTCAGTCCAAGATGGCGGCCAGAATCGCGGTCGGCAAATCGATATCTTCGGAACCAACAGTCGGATCGGAATGATTCAAACGCCATTCGGTAGACAATGTCAATGTTCATCCCCGGAAACAACTTTAAACACATTGCTGGTGATCTGTGACGTCACAGAGGTCAAATTCCCAAAATTGTGATATTTGGCCAGATTTGACCTTCATGACCTCGTTGGACCTTGCAGATATTGACCGAAGGTCAAGAAAATTTCAGAAAATGTAGATCATCATAGCACCTACCAAACCTGTAAGTTTCATCATTCTAGCTCTCATACTTTCGGAGATCTTAGGGGGGCACTAAAATGCACCCCCTCCACTTTGTAAACTTTAAGAGTTGGACAATTAGCATGCAATGCCAGCACTTCACTTTTTGACTGCAGGCTTGTGTGTGCTAATCAAACAACTTTGTTGCTGTATAAATATAAAGCATCATGTTTTAGCCTATTCATATAATCATTTAAGTATAAGTATCACCTTTTGTTTGCGTTCGTTTGTTCGTTTGCTCTTTTTAACTTTTGTTTTATCCTAAATGTAGAAAAGTGAGACATGATGCATTTATAACCTTCGTTTTTGTGTGCTTCTTCGTGATTGTAATGAGTAATTTTACGTCCTTGCCAGGTCGCCAAGATAGTCATATTTTGTTCCAAGCTGATGGAGCGACTTTCGTACCGCGCAAAGGGCTACAACAAGAGTGGATCCGACAAGGGGACGGCGAACACCACCGTGGAGAGAAGGATGCCAGATATCCGCCTGGTCGCTGACCTCCACCAGCTGGCAGTGTCCAACGCTCCTGTGCCGGTGTCAGCTTGTCTCGTGCGAGAGGCGGCAAACAGGCTGGCTGCAAGTAAGCTCGTTCCGCGCTCCGCTGTCCCGTCTGAGGTCGACATCCGGGCTGCTCTACCGCTGCTCCGCCGCCACCGCTCGTGCACCAGTCAGCAGCTGTGGAAGCTGTTGGCGAGTCGCGACCACCAGCAGAACCACCACCTTAAAGCATTCGCCGATTTTGTGACGCGCCTTTGGCTTCTGAGTCCCCCGGAGAGTGTGGTCGAGTCGATGGCAAGTATCATCGGCGAAGTGTTTGGAGATCACCGCCAGCTCAATCATGGAAACGCCGCTCAGGAGCTGGTGGTGCGGTGGAACGGACCGTCCTTGTGTCGGGCTGACCGTCTCTTGAATAGTGTCCAGCGAAGTCTCTCAGGTCAGGACACTTTCAGGTGTGTCAGGAGGAGCATCTCTATCGGACAGTCGATGGAAGGGACAGTGATATCGCGCCACAAAAAGGCCCCCGACTCTAAAGCGTGTCTGTGGAGCTTCAAATAAGTATCGTAGGAACTGAATCCAGGGTGTGCGGGACGTCCCGTTGACTCGGGGCATGAGCTCTCGAAGTTGCTTTGTGTATGTGAGTTGTTAGCTACCCCCGTCTCTGTTTTGTCGAAGCATCCCAGTGCGAAACAAATGTGTGGTCGGGACTGAAGTAAGTGGTGTTGGTGGTAACCAACACCAGTTATGGTCCTTGGATGGATTTCATTTATCATTGCCGTTTTGTGACGTTTGTTGGTTTTTATCTTACTCTAGAATGTTTCATCTTTGAGCAATATGTTTGTTATTGTTCGTCTACCATCGGCTATTGGCGCTAATTGACTGGCAATGGTGCCGGATTATTGATCAAATGGTTTGCAATTAAAGGAATATGAAACGAAACTGGATTGTCTTGACGATTTTGCGGCCATCAAAAATTGTGAACTTGAGCTGACCAAATTAAGAATGCGTGCTCTTTTGTATGTATATAATAACAAAAAGATTCCCAAAATCGCCACTACTCTTACGTGTGTTACAGGAGTGAGGTGTACGGCGTGGCATGAAATACGAGTTCATGAGAAGCCCCTGGGTGGGGGCATTTATGTAAAAGCCGTGTGACAGAAATCATGTATCAATGCCAAGTATGTGACAGGTGCGAAGGTTTCTGCACCTCTGCGGGCTGGGCTGGGGGTTGGTGGGCCCGTGGCGAACACTGCTGCCAATGCAGTCTGCGATGTTGCATCGAGGCATGACTGGTACTGGAGCTGAACAATAAATTGTTTACAAGTCAAACTGATGCACTTTTGAAAATGCTAGTTAATGTAACCACCTGAGCAATGCTATATGTCTGCAAGTATGCACTGACATGGAAATTATAGTGACAATTGCTTGTGCCTACCAGCTCAGAAAAAAAAAACTAAGATCAAGGTTTACCAAATAGACATTGGCATCTCCATGGGGGCAAACAAGGCAGCGCCGCAGCTCGCCCCTTCAACCTCTGACTGTGGCCCCTCCAAGGTCAATACATTGATATCAAGGTGATGACAGGTGAAGCCAGGTGAAACTAGGGGGCTGGGCAGAACGTGAAACTAGGGGGCCAGCCATTATGGAACGTGCAAAGTTAATGAAGTCTACCAATGGATTGCGAGAACAGATGGCATGGTTATAGGCTTAACAAGTTATGCTTAGTATGGGACCTGGTCCCATAATCTTATCCAAACAAAGCATCAATCATATCAAAGGAGTCAGCAGAGTGGGCTGTTACCAAATAAACTAGCAGTAGAGCACTGAGCAGACCCCTAGCGAAGAACCAGACTACAAAGTATATCATTTTCAACATGATAGACAAGAAGATCTTGTCGGTGAGAGCCTGTCCTGGCTGGTGCATATTTGGAGAAGCTTCTACGGATTTGGTGTGGTGCTGTGCATACTTGTTATGCTGTGCTACAGGCAACAGTTGTATGTACTGCCGCCATTCATGATAATAAACAATCGTCTCATGTAATAACATTTCATTGGTGTTTCTGCCTCAACGATTTCTGCCACATACCGCACTTAATTACCCATTGAAATTCAGATGTTTGTGGCCAAACCTCATTTTTAGATCTTTTTGACAAGAGATTTGCTACTGATGGGAAATAGCAGTGTTTTTACATAATAGTTCAGATACCATATTCAGAAAAGTCTTGTTTTATGACCCTATTTGTTCAGTGATGATAAAAAAGAAGGTTGCAACTTGTTAGGTTGGTGGTAACAAGTTACATTCATACAAATTCATCAAATTCATCCTTCATTGTTTGGCTGAGGTAGCAGGGTATATGTGAGGCTGAGGTATACAAGCACACAAATTTAAAGCTGAAAATAATGACCATCGATTTTACATACCAATCATGTATTTTTCCTATTAGTCAATGATAGCGTCAGGCGATGTTAGATTAGGTTGTGTTAGGTTAGGTTAGTTTACATTTGCTTTGTGTGGTTCAAGTTTAAGTTGAAAATGCTACTGATTAATTATGATAATTTTACTTTAAAAAAAAAATGATCATCTTTCTGTTGGATGAAAAAACTGTCCAGTGATGTCATAGTTGGTTTTGCACATCCCACTACTCAAACCTTGATGTACACAAATGGGACGCCTGCTCTTGAAATTGGGTAAAGTCTAATCTTCGGACACATCCTAACCTCAGACATTTCATGCTACCAGAATGAAGACAATACCAACCCATTGTTTACATTATAATAGCATGACAAATGTGAGGATTGGACGTGTCCAGGGTTATAGCAGTTGAAGTTTGAACCTACCCCTACAACCACTGAAAGACAAATTGTTCCAAACATTCCATTAGTCCCACACATATATAGATGAATTCCAATAGTATCCATCTACACCTATGAGCTATCCTAACTCCCTTGCCTCTTTCCTTAACCCGCGAGTTACTGGGGTATATTTCATAACGCGACTTACTGGGGGGGGGGGGGGGGGGGGCTATTTTTTGCCCCCCTCTGATCTCCGGAACTACTGGACCGAAAGTAAAAATTCAAACGGCATTCGATAGCCCTGGGAAATTTATCGAGGGAAACATAATATTGTTGACCTTGAGGTCACCGATGTCGTCACAGGTCAGGTCAAGTACAAAATGTTTGACCGTGTCAAAAAGTCTCTATTGATGGAATTGTCGCGCAAAATTGCAATATTAAACGCATAAGCCGTTGATAAATCGGTATGATTCGTGTGTCTGACACTTCTAAGTACCTTTCTAAGCTGTTTATGACCTTGGGTCAGGTCAAGGTCATCCGAGGTCACGTGGTCAAACTGCAGATTACGGTCATTAGGCGTTGTAACACATGTTTATGGGTTTGTTTTTCGTCTAGAACGCGAAAAATGACCTTAGATCATTGTTCGTTCCATATAAATAGAAGTAAAAAGCAAAAATGGAAATGCGTTTTTTGTCATAGTAATGCTGTGAGAAGTGGTCGATTTTTGTCATTTAAAGGTCATTACTCGGTCATTTTTAAAGATATCGACTTTAAATTTGGTACACATATTCACCGCATACGTCTCGATCACATATATTCCGGTTTTTGGATAATTCTGAATTTTCTTGAAATTTTTGTTAAAAAAAAAATGTCTTTGGATTTCTCAAAATTTTGAATTTAAACAAAACTCAAAAATCTGAGATAGCAGTTTGATAGCCCGGTCTATTGTAAGTAATTTGATTTATTACAATTTAGTTTATCTCAAATATCATACCTTTGACAGCGTTTTCTGCAAACCATTATTTTGCAACAAAAACCGAAGAACATGACGTCACTCTGACGTCATTACCGGTTGATCTATCATAGCCTCATATTTTTATTTATGCCAACATGTGTAGAATTGATGTGAGAGAAGTTACTGCAAGTTTGGTGACGATACGGGTGTTCGTTTAGGAGTTATTGCAAAATAACGGGAGGGGGGGGCAAAAAATAGCCCCCCAGTAACTCGCGGATTAACTTCTAGGTAAGCAACACCAACAGGATGAAATGTCCTGACCTAGGTACATCTTATGTTATGGTAGTTGAAGGCAACATCCATCATAATTTCCAACACACCCAAGTTCAGACATTTCACGTTCACGTTGCTAGGAATGTTCACGCCCCAAAGAGTCAATATACCAGCAATGTCATTGATGGTCAATCATTTAGATGTGACAGTAAAAGTTTCCCATAAGTATAACCATCCCAACCATGTCTGATACCTATCTTCCTTTCATGTATTTACCAGTATTATTATTGATCTAATAAATATACTAGAGAAGTATCTGCATTAACCCGCGCACTGCAGGGGGTTAATGTTGATTTCCGCCCCCCCCCCCCTCAGGTTTTTCCAAGATAGCGAAAAAACGGCGGCGCGCAGCGCCGCCGGGATTTCGCACACCTGTCAGGACATCAATTGCTCACACTTTGAAGAAAAAAAATATCATCGGGTCATCTCAGGTCAGGTCACCAGACAAGGTCAAGTGACCCCACCTCCAAAAATGTTTGAAGTTGTGCCAAAACCAGAGTTTTTCACCGATCAGTTTGAAACTTACCGAATTGCATGAGGGCATAAGTACTTACAATTCGTTTATCTCGGAATTTTGATATCGATGACCTAAGGTCAGGTCAATTTCGTAGCCTCCCCATAATAACTCAATGGGGAAATATACAAATGCTAAGGATATACATGATATTAGTCCAATTACTTCTGGATCATGTTTTATAGGATATTATTGATGATCCAAGTGTAAGTTTTGTTCAGTGACCCCTATCGGGTCATTTGAGGTCATGCGAGGTCACCATCACTTTTGTGCCAATAACTCCCGACATAATGAAGATAGAGGAGTGAAACAGACATCAATGTGTTTGTCTCGTCGAGACACGTCTTCCCATATGCAACATGTCATACTTGGGTCACCACTTGACCTTGACCTGAGGTCAAATTTGTGAATTGCCTTAACAAGGTTACGATGTACATGACTCAAAGTGCCTTGACAAGATAAACACAATGGCGTAAACAGTTTTCCGTTATCTGTATTACATAAAAAGTTAATAGCGAAAAACGATTTAGCAAAAAAAACGTCATTTTTTCCTTTTTTGACCTCTGGAGCCTCAAATATTGACCGGAGATCAAATTTGATGACACCTTAGCGATTGCAAACTTCACTGGCTGGCGTTTTCTTTTTTCGGTTTGTTTCTAAATAGCATAGTTTCTGAGATATATGGGAATTTCTGGAGCGATGTCCTAAAACAGGAAAAAATGGAAAATTTGACCTTTGATGACCTCTGGTGACCTCAATTTTGACCTGACCTAAAACAATACTAAATACTTTCGATAGAACATGTATCAAGCTATCAAATGCCGTTTTCTGCTTCTCGCTACGTAGCGTAGTTTTCGAGATCATAGGGACGGGGGCGGAAATCAACCCCCCCTGCAGTTCGTGTTCGGCGCAAAGCCCCTGCCGTGCGCGGGTTAATGTTGTTGATGGATTAGGGTGCGTAGCCGTGAATATCTGCATTAATGTTGTATAATCAAGTGTCATCTGACTGACACTTGGGTTTCTGTTTTTTTCTTCAGATATGTTGTGAACAAAAGCCTAGCACACGCACAAAAAATCAACACCTGCGCAGAGTGTCGACACCCCTAGCCCGTGTGATGCCCACACAACCTAAAATACGTCGTCTGGAAGGTGTTTTGTTTAGCACTCAGAGAGGTGTACCGGAACAACCGTGATCGCCGCAGCATGGAGTGTATAGGTTTAACGGAACACCCTTGATAACCGCTGCATGGGGTGTCGAGGTGTCGCAATACTCATGCGGGGGTGTCGATTGACGCCTCAGCCGGGCGTATTGCGGGAGTTCGTTCACCACTGGGAAAGGCGTAACGTCACCGCTGCATGGGGTGCCGAGGTGTCGCAATACTCATGTGCGGGGTGTCGATTGACGCCTTCACCGGGTGTATTGCAGGAGTTCGTTTACCACTGGGAGAGGTGTAACGGTCGCCACTGCCTGGGGTGTCGTGACGCAGATGCATGGCGGGCGGTGGCTGCCGCCGGGCGCCAGCTCAGAGACGTGTCGCAACTCGCAAGACTCATGTCAATCTGAGCACTCTGTCCTGACTCTGACCACTCGCGCTAACCTTCCCAATCTGAGCAACTAAAAATTAGTACATTTTCTTGCAAAACCATTGTATTAACAAAACCGTGAATTATTCTAAACAGATCCATGTATCAACATCAACATCACAAATCATCTTCATCAAGCATACTCATAAATAATCATAGTTACTATAGATCAACAGTCAGCTACGTATATTCATATGTTTATAGAAGCTTTGTCGGTGCAGCTCCGACCGGATTAGCAATACAATTGGTTGTGAATGGAGGGCATGACACATATAGACGCTATCATACCTAACGTTTATCGATCACAAATTCACAAAACCACATTTCTAAGATCAAAAGAACGCACGAATGAACGCACTCACAACTCACAATTAAGTACTTATAACTACGATCACGACAGCACGATTGACAGCCTTTCGCAGCTCAACGGCAACTTGAACACTGATAACGGTCGACGCACACACTCTGCACAACCTGCCGCGGCCAAGGCCACAGCTCAACTGAGCCGGCGCGACCGACCGGCGGCGATGTGCACGTGCAGCTAACGCCGCGCCGCCGTCTGCGTCTCGGCACCCCAGGCAGCGGCGACCGTCACACCTCCCCCAGTGGTAAACGAACTCCTGCAATACGCCCGGCTGAGGCGTCAATCGACAACCCCCGTATGAGTATTGCGACACCTCGACACCCCATGCAGCGGTGACGAACACACAATGCGATGGTGGTCGGCACTGACACACCACGCCGGCATCTGCCATGAGCGTAGATAGCGAAGCCTCAACAATTACACCCCATGCATGAGTAAATTTCCAAATTAACCACTGTGGTAGGAGTTAACACCCGGGTCGTGTGTCACGATTTTGTGAGTGCATCAAGGTTCATCTTTAATTACAATTTTATTCACAACATAATCTTGTGAGGCTGCGCTTTAATAAACGAGATGGACAAGTACTTGCAGCCTCAAGAACTGAGCATCGATCCAAAATCACCATCTGCTGAAGATTAATGGGATATGTGGATCACCAAGTTTGAGGACTTCTTCAGGTACATCGACTCTGCACTTAATCCTGACAAGCTCACCCTACAACGGGCACACATGTCATGCACATGCTACAAGTTAATCAAGTCTGCACTCTGCTCTCACATATGGTGCTGCCGTAGAGCTACTGAATTCAAGATTCATCAAGCCCACAGTGAGGTGTATGCCATGCTTAGACCTGCTTCCAGGCAGCAACAGGCGGGCGAGTCCCTGGACACCTATTTCGAGGAGCTGGGTATGTTGGCATCCCAATGCAAGTCCAAGGCAGCTACAACAGAGAAGGTGAGGGAAGACGCGGTACGAGATGCCTTCATCAGTGGTGTCTCTTCAAATGCCATCAGACAGCGTCTCTTGGAGAACCTCACGCTAGATTTGACAACAGCAGTATCCCAAGCTCGTGCACTAGAAATGGCCCAGAAGCAGTCGGAAATGTACCACAGTCACAGCAGTGACTACACACCAGTTGCAGCACATGCACATCAAGAACGTACCAGTACAGCTGCAGCACAGTCAGCTGAAGCTCCAGACGAGGTGACTGCTGCCGTTGGACGTACTTGTTACTTCTGTGGTGGTCCCTACCATCTCAGAAGCAAGTGTCGGGCCCGGAACGTTACCTGTTCAAAATGTGGCAAGCAAGGACATTTTGTCACAGTCTGCCAGTTGAGAAGGTGGTCAAGAAGTCAGCCATCGAGGGACAAAACTCAGACCACTGCTTCTATGTCGATCCTGTCAGCGATACCAGGTACTTCCCTTCCAGGTATGCGGTCGGCTATGACAAGTGTTGTCATCAATGGTCACGAGCTGGAGGCACTGGTCGACACAGGAAGTTCTCAGAGCTTCATCCGCACTCAAGTTGCAAGGGACATCCATCTGAACATCACGCCTTTTCACGGGGCTGTTTGCATGGCATCCACTCAACACCAGGTGGAGGTAGCAGGTCAGTGTACGGTGAGACTGCAGGTGTATGATGAAGAGTATGATATTTGCGCTCCTGTGCTCCTTGGCCATGATTTCCTGAAGGCTCATGGCAGTGTTTCACTGTCGTTTGGTGGCTCCCGGTCCTCTCTGTCACTGTGTTGTCTGACACCAGCTGTGGCGAGGCCGCCATTTCTGTTCGTGAACCTGACGGCAGACCGCCACCATATTCAAGCATAATCGCGCCGCTACGGTGCCGCCGAAGCGAAGTTCATCGACGATGAGGTTGTTCGTCTTCTGAAGGAGGGCATCATCTCCCCCAGCACCAGCCCCCTGGCGAGCTCAGGTCCTGGTCATCGCATCAACAAGCGGGAAACGCCGGATGGTAGTGGATTACGCCCAGACTGTGAACCGCTTCACTGAGCTGAACGCTTATCCGCTGCCAAGAATCAACGAGCAGGTGGAGAAAATCGCTCAGTATTCCTACTTCAGCACAGTTGACCTGACGAGCGCCTACCATCAGGTCTCGATCGATCCTGAAGATCGAAAGTACACGGCTTTCGAAGCTGGCGGGAGACTGTTTGAGTTCCATCGCATCCCTTTTGGGGTAACCAGCGGAGTCGCCTGCTTCCAACAGATCCTAGACGACATAATACGCGCAGAAGACCTGCATGACACGTTCGCGTATGTCGACGATGTGACCATCTGTGGCCGCGACAAGGAACAGCATGATGTCAGCCTGGAGCGATTCTTGAATTCTGCCAAGAAATACTCACTGACAATCAATCAAGACAAGTGCTGCTATGCAAGTACCTCTGTCAAGATCCTGGGACATGTGGTCGAGGACAGGACAATTCGACCAGATCCCGACCGGCTTCAGGTTTTGATGGACCTGCCAGCGCCGCAAGACGCAAAGGCACTGAAGCGGGCAGTGGGCATGCTGTCGCACTACTCAAAATGGGTGCCGTCCTTCTCCGAGAAGCTGCGGCCGCTGACCGCCAACGACTGCTTCTCTATGTCATCCGAGGCAGTCTCTGCGTATGAACTCCTGAAGCAGGACATCGGGGCTGCTACCATGTCGGCTGTCGACGACTACGCCACATTCGTTGTGGAAACGGATGCGTCTGACAACGCCATAGCTGCCACTCTGACTCAAAGCGACAAGCCTGTCGCATTCTTCTCGCGCACTCTGAACCGGCCTGAGCGAAAGCAGCCGTCCATGGAGAAAGAGGCTGCTGCCATCGTCGAGTCGATCCGCAAGTGGCGTCATCTGCTGATTGGGCGGCATTTCAAGTTGATCACTGACCAGCGTTCCGTCTCGTTCATGTTCGATCGGTCATGCAAGGGCCGGATCAAGCACGACAAGATCCTACGATGGCGTCTCGAGTGGGCTTGCATGAGTTTTGAGATCGTATATCGCCCGGGGAAGTACAACATCTTTCCGGACATGCTCTCCAGAGCCGTGTGTGGCGCGACAGCTGCAGGGTCCAGCGACCTCATCAGCACGCTTCATGAGCAGCTCTGTCACCCAGGGGTGACGCGCTTGTGGCACTACCTCCAGTCGCGAAACATGGCCTGTTCGGTGGATGAGGCGAAGCGAGTCGTGTCTCAGTGTAGGATTTGTGCTCAGCATAAACCCCGGTTTGTTCGTACTTCCAACACTCTCATTAAGGCGACTAGGGTGTTCGAGCGCTTGAGCGTGTATTTTAAAGGACCACTGCCGTCTAGTACCCAGAGAGCATACATGTTTGTAGTCATGGACGAGTTCTCCAGGTTCCCCTTTGCGTTTCTTACCACCGACACATCTGCGGAGTCGGCGATGCAATGTTTGACATCGCTGTTCACAGTGTTTGGTTCGTCAGAGTTCGTCCATTCAGATCGTGGGACTGCAATCCTTCCACTCGCTTCAAAGAGTTCCTCTTCCAGAACAACATCGCTCATAGCTACTGCTCAGCCTGCAACGCTCTTCGCAACGGCCAAACAGAAAGATACCACGGGATCAGATCTGGAGGTCCGTGAGCATGGCCTGCCACTCCGAGGGTGTCAACCTGAAGAACTGGGAGTCCATCTTACCTAGAGCTCTGCACAGTGTGCGGTCACTGCTATGCACAGCCACGAACCAGACACCGCATAAGCGCTTCTTCAAGCATCCTCGACGGTCAGCTACTGGCCAAGCTCTTCCGACTTGTCTGTTTGATTGCTGACAGAGTACTTCTCCGACGACCCAATCGCACCAGCAAGTACGAGCCGCTGGTTGACGAGGTCGAGCTCGTTCACGTCACTCCCACGTACGCCAAGGTGCGACTACCGAGTGGCCGTGAACCAACTGTCTCTCTTCGGCATCTCGCTCCCATCGCTCCAGTCGACTTCGCGGAGGCAGCGGATCTCCTGCCCTCGGAGGAGTCTCGGCCGGCTACGGAGATCAGGCCCTCACTCACCGAGGTGCCGGCTGGGGTCGCTGGTCCCGATGCTGAGGACGGTTCCGGACCGGTAGATGACAGTGTATATAATGGTACCGAGGTTACCGTGACTGAGCAGAGTCGTCCCCCACGTAGATCAGTGAGAGTGAAAAGGATGCCTCAAAGGCTCGGAGAGTATGCTCTGTCGCGCTGAACATGTCGTGCATGCGTGTGTGCGAGTGTATCAGTCTGCGATCGATATCTGCGACGATAAGTTTTGGGGCAAGATGCGGAGCAGTATCATGCCAGCTCCATTGAGTGTTGGTTGCACCGGTGTATGGTTTGCGGAGCAAGCGCGAAGTAGTGCTGAACAGATTGTGTTATTGGCTGTTGTGTTGGCATTTGTGTCCATCAAAACACGTGAACCTTGAGGGACGGTGAATGTTGTATAATCAAGTGTCATCTGACTGACACTTGGGTTTCTGTTCTTTCAGATATGTTGTGAATAAAAGCCTAGCAGCAAGGCTCATCCTTCATTATAATTACCAATGACCTTTCTTGAAGTAATAACCAGCGTGGGTATTTATCTAAGAAATCAAGACATCACAACAATCAATGTGCATTGTAAAAGAACTTTCGAAAAACCCGAGATAACAACATAAATGCCTGTGCTGGTCATAAATACCTGCGCCAAAAACGTTGACTCTAATTCTATCAACAAATCGCATACACTAAATAGGTCGCCGTCCGGAGCCATGCTAAATCCGCCGAATGTATCACGTTTTTTTCTGAAATGTTTATTAATTGATTTAGGAAAAAACGGTTCAGATAAATGTTTCATGTGCGCATGGTAATGTTAAATACATGCTTGTTGTAAATTCATGCGAAAAATGGCCTATTTGTTTAAAAAAATTAAGTCGACAACACTAAATAGGTAGCCGTCCGGAACTATACTAAACTGCCGATTACAATGCCCTTCTTCCGAATAATTGTTATTAAAGTTTGGTGTATATTCCCCAAAGATAGTGCATGAAACATAATAAATGCCTTCATGACAAATAACAATTCGTAGGCATGCTAATTTTAGCAAAAAAAGTGAATTCGTTACCAAGTACTTGCAAATATTGGTCGTTATAAGCGTGGATCGCTTATCAACTATGACTTGAAATATCTCTCGGTAGTAATTGTTATATGCAAAATGTGATAAATTTACAATATATTTTGGTCTCGTCTATCGATTGCAGGTGCTAACCCCATTCTTGTTCCAAAAGGTTATTATCTCCCTTTAATGAGACGCATCTAAAGCATACGGGAAATTGTCAAAATAAGGTCGCATGTCAGGTCAAAGGTCAAAATTTAGGTATTTGAGTTGATGGCCCATACTTTCCATTCAAAGCCTTACATTGCGACTATTATCGTATTCAGTGCTCTCAAAGGTATAATGCATCTCTTGCATAAACAAAAATTAAATTGTATGCAAAGATCAATGTCAAGATCAGGTCACATATGGTCACTATTGGTAAGAGGTATACGAAATTCATGCGACACACGTTTTATGGGTTATTTTACCCGTATAATTCGATAGAAGAAACCATTTTCACAACCTGACCACATATAATGACCCTTACGTGAAGTTAAGGTCAAGGTCTGGTCATATAAGGTCCAAATTTGAAATTGATTAATCTAAACAAAAAAAGCATGCTGCTAGACGAGTTTTATCTCATAAATACAGTACAGAAAATACGATACAGCCATTTAGAAGAGAACACTGTTTCTTTCTTTTGACGTTGTTGTATTTGTAATTTGCTTATAAACTCGATTATATTCGATTCGTCGAACATTTATCGTCATTAAAACGTAATTTTCTCAGAAGTTCTTGGGTCTAATACATTTTACTTTTACAGGCTGGTGTAAAATTGATTGGGGAAAGGTACTGAAAATTTCGTGTCGATACCTCGATTCGTTTTTTTGTGAAATTCAAGGAGCAGCGGGGCGCGGGTTAAGCCAAGGAGCAGGGACGGGAACTGTCCGTCACCATCTCTCAGCCTTCTCCTGTCCTTTCCCTCGTCCTTCCCTGTCTCCGTCTCAGTCACTCGGTACCTATCGTCGCCGGGCGCACCACCGTTCGATGGCCGTCGCGGCAGCCACGGGGCCGACCGGGCGTCGGTCTCAGTGCTGGCTCGACCCCCACCGACGCAGGGTCTGTCTATCGTCCGTGGTGGCTAAGAGACATGGCCGCGGTGTGGCTCCCTCCGGCGGCGGCGGCGGCGGCGGCGGCGGCGGCGGCGGCGGTGGTGCTGACGGTGTTGGGGGCAACGGCAGGTGAGCCTACTCTTGATAGTTGTAAATAAACCAATTAATAAATATAGATATAAGCTTAAATAATATAAATATGAATCCAGATAACATGATATATACTAATTTTCAAAAGAAGTGCCTCAATGAACTTATTTCAATTACCACAATTGGCAAATGTTCGTTTTTTTTTGCGACCGGTAAATGTGTTGAGAATAACTCGCAATTTTAGGGTAAAACTATTTTGAGCGCAGACAGCGTCAAACAATATTTGAATTAGGAGTGTTTGAATTATCAGCTCAGAGTCTCACGCATGAGGTTAAATACACGACATCTCAATAATGTCACTGGCGGCCGCAGACAGCTGATAAGGGGGGGGGGGGGCAACTTGACCAATTACCAATTTTTTCCCTTTTTTGAAGGGAGAGGGGCAAATCCAGTGAGAGACGTATTTCCAAAAAGTTGTTGGGAGGGGGGGGGGGGGGGGTCGAGTCGTCAGCAGAATCGCATTTAATCTAGTGTAAATTGGTTTGCTCAGGGGGGGCGCCTTGGTTACGTCCCTGTACTGAACGATATTTTATATCAAACTTGCTTCCACTTCACATCACAGCTGTTGTAATCAAGAGAAATCAATCCATTCTTATCTCCAACAGACGACCGAGACGACCACACCTTTGACATCATAGAGGTGGTGGTGTCCGATTCAGAAAACCAGCGACTGTGTTAAATTATCATACTGAAATGGTACCGCATCGATTGCTTCCATCTTATTTTTTCTTCGAAACAACGTATTTCTGCACTAGAAGGATGCAGCGTAATTTAATCGCACAGTGAATACCACAGGTCGCACTGATCAGGGGCATCGCCGATAATTGTTGAGTGGGGGGGGGGGGGGGCTGAAATGACGACAAAATGTCCCCCATTTTGTATGCGTGTATTTAGGCCTTTGCAGCATGTGTAATGTTGATTTCATGTCATAGTAGGTACTTGTTATTGAGCGCCGCGAAGCTGCGCGAAATTGTTACTGGTTTGCCTGATCAAACCCATAAATATAGGCGGTGGGCCATGTAGAGGATAAGAAGCTAGAATGCTATTCACTTCACTCAATTCAGCGTTACGACGAACCGAAGACGATGACGATGGCCACCGATGTGACGCCGCAAAGCGGCATGAAAAGTTAAATTTAGGTCGTGGAAAAAGGAATTTTAATATTGGAACCAGATCGTGATTGGAGCTAAACCTCAGGTAACCGCTTTTGCTGGTTGCACATCTCGGTATGATGCAAATATTGAAATTAATGTAGTTTTTCATATACATTAGCTTCGGATAGTAAAACACCATGGCCGGTGACAGTCAGCGCTCAATAGTACATATGATAATAATTACTGTATACATATGTAACTGTAAAGGCGGCCGCACACTTTTTCACCGCAGCTTTTAGGTGCCGATGTCCGCATCTTTGCGGTCGCATCGCATTTTTAGGAACTCGGCATACTAGCTAAACATGTAGCACGCTTGAAATTTAACATTTTATTAAGGGAGCGGACCCTGGAGGTACAATTAGGTACCAACTACCGACAACAAGAGCCTCTACCAGACATTAACCCTATTTGTAACAGGCTCCTGGCTACCCCTATTTGTAACAGGGGGGGGGATGCCGCCCCCCCCCCGCCCGGAGATCTCGAGATCTACCCGTCCGATTTTCAAAAATGAAACGGGGTTTAGTTCCCCGCTACACGATTTACATTTCTAAAAAATAAACAAATCACAATTTTTGATAGGGGGCAACAGGGGGGCAAAAACTACACATTGTAAGGGTATATGTGATCCAACACAGCTGTCATGTTTATCAACCGATTTTAACACAACTAATGGGAATCGATAGAGATTGAATTGGAGATTGATATATGGTGGTGACTTTTGCAAATTCAAAAATCATAGGCGTATGCAGGTAACTCAATATGGGGGTGAAGTAAATGCGGAATAAAACTATTTGTTTATGTTCTTTGTTTGTTTTGATAAGTGAAATGTTATGTTATTGTGACATTCGACAAAACAGTTAAAAGTCATATTTTTCGCCATAGGCGGTACCAGGTTAGTGCAAAAGGGAGGTCTAATAGGAGAAAATATTAACCGCAGACAAGTCGCTACCCAGCACTATAAATAAGTTACTGATCGTAAATAGTTCCTTTTTGCATATTGTAATTCATCATAGGCGCATCCGGGATCCAAGCTGGGGAGGCGTAAGACCTTTTTATAAGTATATTATCCGCTATTATGATACTAACTATTCCACAGTGACTATTTCACTTACAACTTCAATTCACATTGCTTACCCCCCTGTTTACCCTACCTGGACTCGCCTATTATCTCATAATCGTTCGTAGAGTACCAAGTGGTGCGTGTTGCTTCCGAAAACTGCAGTATGTTATGCAATTGTGGGTGCATCTTAGTTTCTAAGTGCATCATGCATCTTAGTTTCTTTGGAATAATATGACCCTCTTTCTTCCATTCCTGAGCGCGCCTCTGCAAAAAAAGACTTTATTCCCTCTCCTGACCTCATAAATGCCTATGTCATTATAAGTTAACCGTCTATTGTGCCGTAATCGCTGGCATATCGTCATCACCATGTCAGTCATCCCCTTTTCATGTGCCTGAACACGCCCCTGCAACTCTATATGTAATAAATTATGCAAATAATGGAAGGAGAAGCTATCTTTTACATCTTGATAGCTATAAATTTTCCCATCATCGCTCTATTGGCTTCCCGCCAAGCATTGAATACTTCCTGGACCCCCCCCCCTTTTTAAAGCCCCTGAAACCGCCTCTGCCATGCAATTTTTATGATATTTCATTAACATCAACTAATTTGCACTTGTTGCAATCACCGTAAACGGATGTAACTCCTTAACTCCTTCATATTTGAGGCAGTTATGAAGAAACCGTGAAGATCGCATTTCCGTATTATCGCCAAATGTCGCCGCCGAACCCTCCTAAAACCGTGCCATGGAACCGCTTCTGTTCAGGTTAATAACTTAAAATTTTGACTCCAAATGCAGAATTTAATTCTAGGAAAAGTCCCAAAATTTGAATGGCCTGCTCCTAGCTGTTCTGGAGATATCTGCGAAAAAAATGGAAGGGGGGGGGGGGGGGGTGGAATCCCCCCCCCCTGCTACAATTAGTGTTAATGAAATTCATTTTCCTATTTTCCAAATTGGTATAAGCAATGGCGAAACCTGAGTCATGCCGCGAAGCGGCGCGAAATTTTCCAGTTTTTGTATTGTGGACAGCTGGATTATGACTACTGCAAAGGCAATTTTTACGATTACGATTCATCGAGCAAAGGCGGGACCATAAGATACGTTGCCCCCCCTCCCCCTTTGAATGCCAAGGGGGAGGGGGGGGCATGGCTTCCGTTTCCCCCCCTGCGGCCGCCAGTGAATAATGTTGAGCCGATTATATTTCAAGGAACACTTGAAGAACGTCAATAAAAAACGTAATCTTGACAAATGCGGCTCATTATACAGAGGTGCACAAACCTTCCAACTCACCAACGTGCGTTTGTGACAACAACCGGATGATATCTGACAAAAGTGACAAATGCTGGCTAAAAAGACCGATTTCCACAATTCAAGTTACTTCGATGATTCCGTGTCCAATTTGACACGCGTGAAATTCTGCCACAAAAGCAGTCGCTGATTGGTCCAAAGGACGCTGTGAGTATGCTCTGAACACAATTATTTCGACACAGCCCAAAATGTGCGCCATAGTCGCCGAAATATTTTTTTTCGTAGGTAGCAAAATCCTTCCAGCTTTGTGCCACCCGTGTGACAGTCCTATGTTAAAGATCATTAGGCGATTGAGTTCGTTGGAAGCCTTGGTGAGAGTTGGTGTGACAGGCTGTGAGCGTGACAGCGGTTGAATGGTGGAAATGGGGTCAGATAGATCTGAGCGTGATGATCAGGCAGCGCCAAGACCTTTCGCGTGACTCCGTCCCGTCAAAAGATGTGTTGCGGTTATTCTGGGTGCAGTTGTAATCAAGGGCGGATCCAACCGGCCGTTTTTTTTTGGGGGGGGAAGCCGTTTTTTAGCGGACCTTACCTACCCCCAATTTCGAATTTCTTCCCCGATTTGGGCCACTTTATTTTGCAACTACACGATTGCAATTTTTTTTAGGTTATCGACCTTTTGGGATATCGAAAAAGGACAGATGTTAGCTTGCAGTTTGTATTGTTCTGACATTGACTTACACCGATAAAAACTATGTTAATTGTCAGTTGTACCCAGGGGCGTCGCCGATAATTTTTGAGTTGGGGGGTCGGCTGAAATGACGAAAAAAATGTATCCCAATTTGTTATGCGTGTATTTAAGCATTTGCAGCATTTTTAATGTGGATTTGCATGTTATAGTAGGTACTTGTTATTTAGCGCCGCGAAGCGGAGCGATTTTTTTGTATCGGGTTTGCCTGATAAAACCCAGAAACATAGGCATTTGTAGCTTCTTACTTAGCCTTGTAGAGGATACGAATCTAAAAATGTTATTAATTCAATTCAGCGTTACGACGAAACGAAGACGATGACGATGACTTCGTTATGACGATGACCACTGATGTGAC
>JAXIVJ010015157.1:0-2500 GCA_036785665.1 Chirona hameri
TGTGTGTCTGTGTGTGTGTGTGTGTGTCTGTGTGTGTGTGTGTGTCTGTGTGTGTGTGTCTGTGTGTGTGTGTGTCTGTGTGTGTGTGTGTGTGTCTGTGTGTGTGTGTGTGTGTGTGTGTTGTGTGTGTGTGTGTCTGTGTGTGTGTGTCTGTGTGTGTGTGTGTGTCTGTGTGTGTGTGTGTGTGTGTGTGTGTGTGTGTGTGTGTGTGTGTCTGTGTGTGTGTGTGTGTGTCTGTGTGTGTGTGTGTGTGTGTGTCTGTGTGTGTGTGTGTGTGTCTGTGTGTGTGTGTGTGTCTGTGTGTGTGTGTGTGTGTGTGTCTGTGTGTGTGTGTGTGTCTGTGTGTGTGTGTGTCTGTGTGTGTGTGTGTGTGTGTGTGTGTGTGTGTGTGTGTGTGTGTCTGTGTGTGTGTGTGTCTGTGTGTGTGTGTGTGTGTCTGTGTGTGTGTGTGTGTGTGTGTGTGTCTGTGTGTGTGTGTGTGTCTGTGTGTGTGTGTGTGTGTGTGTGTGTGTGTGTGTGTGTGTGTGTGTGTCTGTGTGTGTGTGTGTCTGTGTGTGTGTGTGTGTGTGTGTGTGTGTGTGTGTGTGTGTGTGTGTCTGTGTGTGTGTGTGTGTGTGTGTGTGTGTGTGTGTGTGTGTGTGTGTGTGTGTGTGTGTCTGTGTGTGTGTGTGTGTGTGTGTCTGTGTGTGTGTGTGTGTGTGTGTGTGTGTGTGTGTGTCTGTGTGTGTGTGTGTGTGTGTGTGTGTGTGTGTGTGTGTGTCTGTGTGTGTGTGTGTCTGTGTGTGTGTGTGTGTGTGTGTCTGTGTGTGTGTGTGTGTCTGTGTGTGTGTGTGTGTCTGTGTGTGTGTGTGTGTGTGTGTGTGTGTGTCTGTGTGTGTGTGTCTGTGTGTGTGTGTCTGTGTGTGTGTGTGTGTGTGTGTGTGTGTGTGTGTCTGTGTGTGTGTGTGTCTGTGTGTGTGTGTGTGTGTCTGTGTGTGTGTGTGTGTGTGTGTGTGTGTGTGTGTGTGTGTGTGTGTGTGTGTGTGTGTGTGTGTGTGTGTGTGTGTGTGTGTCTGTGTGTGTGTGTGTGTGTGTGTGTGTGTGTGTGTGTGTGTGTGTGTGTGTGTGTGTGTGTGTGTCTGTGTGTGTGTGTGTGTCTGTGTGTGTGTGTGTGTGTGTGTGTGTCTGTGTGTGTGTGTCTGTGTGTGTGTGTGTGTGTGTGTGTGTCTGTGTGTGTGTGTCTGTGTGTGTGTCTGTGTGTGTGTGTGTCTGTGTGTGTGTGTGTGTGTCTGTGTGTGTGTGTGTGTGTGTGTGTGTCTGTGTGTGTGTGTCTGTGTGTGTGTGTCTGTGTGTGTGTGTCTGTGTGTGTGTGTGTGTGTGTCTGTGTGTGTGTGTGTCTGTGTGTGTGTGTGTGTGTGTGTGTGTGTGTGTGTGTGTGTGTGTGTGTGTGTGTGTGTGTGTGTGTGTGTCTGTGTGTGTGTGTGTGTGTCTGTGTGTGTGTGTGTCTGTGTGTGTGTGTGTGTGTGTGTGTCTGTGTGTGTGTGTCTGTGTGTGTGTGTGTGTGTGTGTGTGTGTGTGTGTGTGTGTGTGTGTGTGTGTCTGTGTGTGTGTGTGTGTGTGTGTGTCTGTGTGTGTGTGTCTGTGTGTGTGTGTGTGTGTGTGTGTGTCTGTGTGTGTGTGTCTGTGTGTGTGTGTGTGTGTGTGTGTCTGTGTGTGTGTGTGTCTGTGTGTGTGTGTGTCTGTGTGTGTGTGTGTGTGTGTGTCTGTGTGTGTGTGTGTCTGTGTGTGTGTGTGTCTGTGTCTGTGTGTGTGTGTGTCTGTGTGTGTGTGTGTGTGTGTGTGTGTGTGTGTGTGTGTGTGTGTGTGTCTGTGTGTGTGTGTCTGTGTGTGTGTGTGTGTCTGTGTGTGTGTGTCTGTGTGTGTGTGTGTGTGTGTGTGTGTGTGTGTGTGTGTGTGTGTGTGTCTGTGTGTGTGTGTGTGTGTGTGTGTGTGTGTCTGTGTGTGTGTGTCTGTGTGTGTGTGTGTCTGTGTGTGTGTGTGTGTCTGTGTGTGTGTGTGTGTGTGTGTCTGTGTGTGTGTGTGTGTGTCTGTGTGTGTGTGTGTGTGTGTGTCTGTGTGTGTGTGTGTGTGTCTGTGTGTGTGTGTGTCTGTGTGTGTGTGTCTGTGTGTGTGTGTCTGTGTGTGTGTGTCTGTGTGTGTGTGTGTCTGTGTCTGTGTGTGTGTGTGTCTGTGTGTGTGTGTGTGTGTGTGTCTGTGTGTGTGTGTGTCTCTGTGTGTGTGTGTGTGTGTGTGTGTGTGTGTGTGTGTGTGTGTGTGTGTGTGTGTGTGTGTGTGTGTGTGTGTCTGTGTGTGTGTGTGTGTCTGTGTGTGTGTGTGTGTCTGTGTGTGTGTGTGTGTGTGTCTGTGTGTGTGTGTGTCTGTGTGTGTGTGTGTGTCTGTGTGTGTGTGTGTCTGTTTGTGTGTGTGTCTGTGTGTGTGTGTGTCTGTGTGTGTGTGTGTGTGTCTGTGTGTGTGTGTGTGT
>JAXIVJ010015158.1:0-32433 GCA_036785665.1 Chirona hameri
GGGAGGGGATGGCCTGACGCAGGGAGGGAGGGGATGGCCTGACGCAGGGAGGGAGGGGATGGCCTGACGCAGGGAGAACCTGACGCAGGGAGGGAGGGGATGGCCTGACGCAGGGAGGGAGGGGATGGCCTGACGCAGGGAGGGAGGGGATGGCCTGACGCAGGGAGGGAGGGGATGGCCTGACGCAGGGAGAACCTGACGCAGGGAGGGAGGGGATGGCCTGACGCAGGGAGGGAGGGGATGGCCTGACGCAGGGAGAACCTGACGCAGGGAGGGAGGGGGATGGCCTGACGCAGGGAGGGAGGGGATGGCCTGACGCAGGGAGGGAGGGGATGGCCTGACGCAGGGAGAACCTGACGCAGGGAGGGAGGGGATGGCCTGACGCAGGGAGGGAGGGGATGGCCTGACGCAGGGAGAACCTGACACAGGGAGGGAGGGGATGGCCTGACGCAGGGAGGGAGGGGATGGCCTGACGCAGGGAGGGAGGGGATGGCCTGACGCAGGGCGAACCTGACGCAGAGAGGGAGGGGATGGCCTGACGCAGGGAGGGAGGGGATGGCCTGACGCAGGGAGGGAGGGGATGGCCTGACGCAGGGAGAACCTGACGCAGGGAGGGAGGGGATGGCCTGACGCAGGGAGGGAGGGGATGGCCTGACGCAGGGAGAACCTGACGCAGGGAGGGAGGGGATGGCCTGACGCAGGGAGGGAGGGGATGGCCTGACGCAGGGAGGGAGGGGATGGCCTGACGCAGGGAGAACCTGACGCAGGGAGGGAGGGGATGGCCTGACGCAGGGAGAACCTGACGCAGGGAGGGAGGGGATGGCCTGACGCAGGGAGGGAGGGGATGGCCTGACGCAGGGAGAACCTACGCAGGGAGGGAGGGGATGGCCTGACGCAGGGAGGGAGGGGATGGCCTGACGCAGGGAGGGAGGGGATGGCCTGACGCAGGGAGGGAGGGGATGGCCTGACGCAGGGAGGGAGGGGATGGCCTGACGCAGGGAGGGAGGGGATGGCCTGACGCAGGGAGAACCTGACGCAGGGAGGGAGGGGGATGGCCTGACGCAGGGAGGGAGGGGATGGCCTGACGCAGGGAGGAAGGGGATGGCCTAACGCAGGGAGGGAGGGGATGGCCTGACGCAGGGAGGAAGGGGATGACCTGACGCGTGGAGAACCTGGCGCAGGAAGGGAGGGGATGGCCTGACGCAGGGAGGGAGGGGATGGCCTGACGCAGGGAGAACCTGACGCAGGGAGGGAGGGGATGGCCTGACGCAGGGAGAACCTGACGCAGGGAGGGAGGGGATGGCCTGACGCAGGGAGGGAGGGGATGGCCTGACGCAGGGAGAACCTGACGCAGGGAGGGAGGGGATGGCCTGACGCAGGGAGAACCTGACGCAGGGAGGGAGGGGATGGCCTGACGCAGGGAGGGAGGGGATGGCCTGACGCAGGGAGGGAGGGGATGGCCTGACGCAGGGAGAACCTGACGCAGGGAGGGAGGGGATGGCCTGACGCAGGGAGGGAGGGGATGGCCTGACGCAGGGAGGGAGGGGATGGCCTGACGCAGGGAGGGAGGGGATGGCCTGACGCAGGGAGGGAGGGGATGGCCTGACGCAGGGAGGGAGGGGATGGCCTGACGCAGGGAGGGAGGGGATGGCCTGACGCAGGGAGAACCTGACGCAGGGATGGAGGGGATGGCCTGACGCAGGGAGAACCTGACGCAGGGAGGGAGGGGATGACCTGACGCAGGAAGAACCTGACGCAGGGAGGGAGGGGATGGCCTGACGCAGGGAGGGAGGGGATGGCCTGACGCAGGGAGAACCTGACGCAGGGAGGGAGGGGATGGCCTGACGCAGGGAGGGAGGGGATGGCCTGACGCAGGGAGGGAGGGGATGGCCTGACGCAGGGAGGGAGGGGATGGCCTGACGCAGGGAGAACCTGACGCAGGGAGGGAGGGGATGGCCTGACGCAGGGAGGGAGGGGATGGCCTGACGCAGGGAGGGAGGGGATGGCCTGACGCAGGGAGAACCTGACGCAGGGAGGGAGGGGAAGGCCTGACGCAGGGAGAACCTGACGCAGGGAGGGAGGGGATGGCCTGACGCAGGGAGGGAGGGGATGGCCTGACGCAGGGAGAACCTGACGCAGGGAGGGAGGGGATGGCCTGACGCAGGGAGGGAGGGGATGGCCTGACGCAGGGAGGGAGGGGATGGCCTGACGCAGGGAGGGAGGGGATGACCTGACGCAGGAAGGGAGGGGATGGCCTGACGCAGGGAGAACCTGACGCAGGGAGGGAGGGGATGGCCTGACGCAGGGAGGGAGGGGATGGCCTGACGCAGGGAGGGAGGGGATGGCCTAAGGCAGGGAGGGAGGGGATGGCCTGACGCAGGGAGAACCTGACGCAGGGAGGGAGGGGATGGCCTGACGCAGGGAGGGAGGGGATGGCCTGACGCAGGGAGAACCTGACGCAGGGAGGGAGGGGGATGGCCTGACGCAGGGAGGGAGGGGATGGCCTGACGCAGGGAGGAAGGGGATGGCCTGACGCAGGGAGGGAGGGGATGGCCTGACGCAGGGAGGAAGGGGATGACCTGACGCGTGGAGAACCTGGCGCAGGAAGGGAGGGGATGGCCTGACGCAGGGAGGGAGGGGATGGCCTGACGCAGGGAGAACCTGACGCAGGGAGGGAGGGGATGGCCTGACGCAGGGAGGGAGGGGATGGCCTGACGCAGGGAGGGAGGGGATGGCCTGACGCAGAGAGAACCTGACGCAGGGAGGGAGGGGATGGCCTGACGCAGGGAGGGAGGGGATGGCCTGACGCAGGGAGGGAGGGGATGGCCTGACGCAGGGAGGGAGGGGATGGCCTGACGCAGGGAGGGAGGGGATGGCCTGACGCAGGGAGAACCTGACGCAGGGAGGGAGGGGATGGCCTGACGCAGGGAGAACCTGACGCAGGGAGGGAGGGGATGACCTGACGCAGGGAGAACCTGACGCAGGGAGGGAGGGGATGGCCTGACGCAGGGAGGGAGGGGATGGCCTGACGCAGGGAGAACCTGACGCAGGGAGGGAGGGGATGGCCTGACGCAGGGAGGGAGGGGATGGCCTGACGCAGGGAGGGAGGGGATGGCCTGACGCAGGGAGGGAGGGGATGGCCTGACGCAGGGAGAACCTGACGCAGGGAGGGAGGGGATGGCCTGACGCAGGGAGGGAGGGGATGGCCTGACGCAGGGAGGGAGGGGATGGCCTGACGCAGGGAGAACCTGACGCAGGGAGGGAGGGGATGGCCTGACGCAGGGAGAACCTGACGCAGGGAGGGAGGGGATGGCCTGACGCAGGGAGGGAGGGGATGGCCTGACGCAGGGAGAACCTGACGCAGGGAGGGAGGGGATGGCCTGACGCAGGGAGGGAGGGGATGGCCTGACGCAGGGAGGGAGGGGATGGCCTGACGCAGGGAGGGAGGGGATGGCCTGACGCAGGGAGGGAGGGGATGGCCTGACGCAGGGAGGGAGGGGATGGCCTGACACAGGGAGGGAGGGGATGGCCTGACGCAGGGAGAACCTGACGCAGGGAGGGAGG
This sequence comes from Chirona hameri, assembly GCA_036785665.1. Taxonomy (NCBI): domain Eukaryota; kingdom Metazoa; phylum Arthropoda; class Thecostraca; order Balanomorpha; family Balanidae; genus Chirona; species Chirona hameri. Next base: position 3,565 of record JAXIVJ010015158.1, read on the forward strand.
GGATGGCCTGACGCAGGGAGGGAGGGGATGGCCTGACGCAGGGAGGGAGGGGATGGCCTGACGCAGGGAGGGAGGGGATGGCCTGACGCAGGGAGAACCTGACGCAGGGAGGGAGGGGATGGCCTGACGCAGGGAGGGAGGGGATGGCCTGACGCAGGGAGAACCTGACGCAGGGAGGGAGGGGGATGGCCTGACGCAGGGAGGGAGGGGATGGCCTGACGCAGGGAGGAAGGGGATGGCCTGACGCAGGGAGGGAGGGGATGGCCTGACGCAGGGAGGAAGGGGATGACCTGACGCGTGGAGAACCTGGCGCAGGAAGGGAGGGGATGGCCTGACGCAGGGAGGGAGGGGATGGCCTGACGCAGGGAGAACCTGACGCAGGGAGGGAGGGGATGGCCTGACGCAGGGAGGGAGGGGATGGCCTGACGCAGGGAGAACCTGACACAGGGAGGGAGGGGATGGCCTGACGCAGGGAGGGAGGGGATGGCCTGACGCAGGGAGGGAGGGGATGGCCTGACGCAGGGCGAACCTGACGCAGAGAGGGAGGGGATGGCCTGACGCAGGGAGGGAGGGGATGGCCTGACGCAGGGAGGGAGGGGATGGCCTGACGCAGGGAGAACCTGACGCAGGGAGGGAGGGGATGGCCTGACGCAGGGAGGGAGGGGATGGCCTGACGCAGGGAGAACCTGACGCAGGGAGGGAGGGGATGGCCTGACGCAGGGAGGGAGGGGATGGCCTGACGCAGGGAGGGAGGGGGTGGCCTGACGCAGGGAGAACCTGACGCAGGGAGGGAGGGGATGGCCTGACGCAGGGAGGGAGGGGATGGCCTGACGCAGGGAGGGAGGGGATGGCCTGACGCAGGGAGGGAAGGGATGGCCTGACGCAGGGAGGGAGGGGATGGCCTGACGCAGGGAGGGAGGGGATGGCCTGACGCAGGGAGGGAGGGGATGGCCTGACGCAGGGAGAACCTGACGCAGGGATGGAGGGGATGGCCTGACGCAGGGAGAACCTGACGCAGGGAGGGAGGGGATGACCTGACGCAGGAAGAACCTGACGCAGGGAGGGAGGGGATGGCCTGACGCAGGGAGGGAGGGGATGGCCTGACGCAGGGAGAACCTGACGCAGGGAGGGAGGGGATGGCCTGACGCAGGGAGGGAGGGGATGGCCTGACGCAGGGAGGGAGGGGATGGCCTGACGCAGGGAGGGAGGGGATGGCCTGACGCAAGGAGGGAGGGGATGGCCTGACGCAGGGAGAACCTGACGCAGGGAGGGAGGGGATGGCCTGACGCAGGGAGAACCTGACGCAGGGAGGGAGGGGATGACCTGACGCAGGGAGAACCTGACGCAGGGAGGGAGGGGATGGCCTGACGCAGGGAGGGAGGGGATGGCCTGACGCAGGGAGAACCTGACGCAGGGAGGGGGGGGATGGCCTGACGCAGGGAGGGAGGGGATGGCCTGACGCAGGGAGGGAGGGGATGGCCTGACGCAGGGAGGGAGGGGATGGCCTGACGCAGGGAGAACCTGACGCAGGGAGGGAGGGGATGGCCTGACGCAGGGAGGGAGGGGATGGCCTGACGCAGGGAGGGAGGGGATGGCCTGACGCAGGGAGAACCTGACGCAGGGAGGGAGGGGATGGCCTGACGCAGGGAGAACCTGACGCAGGGAGGGAGGGGATGGCCTGACGCAGGGAGGGAGGGGATGGCCTGACGCAGGGAGAACCTGACGCAGGGAGGGAGGGGATGGCCTGACGCAGGGAGGGAGGGGATGGCCTGACGCAGGGAGGGAGGGGATGGCCTGACGCAGGGAGGGAGGGGATGGCCTGACGCAGGGAGGGAGGGGATGGCCTGACGCAGGGAGGGAGGGGATGGCCTGACGCAGGGAGGGAGGGGATGGCCTCACGCAGGGAGAACCTGACGCAGGGAGGGAGGGGATGGCCTGACGCAGGGAGGGAGGGGATGGCCTGACGCAGGGAGGGAGGGGATGGCCTGACGCAGGGAGGGAGGGGATGGCCTGACGCAGGGAGAACCTGACGCAGGGAGGGAGGGGATGGCCTGACGCAGGGAGGGAGGGGATGGCCTGACGCAGGGAGAACCTGACGCAGGGAGGGAGGGGGATGGCCTGACGCAGGGAGGGAGGGGATGGCCTGACGCAGGGAGGAAGGGGATGGCCTGACGCAGGGAGGGAGGGGATGGCCTGACGCAGGGAGGAAGGGGATGACCTGACGCGTGGAGAACCTGGCGCAGGAAGGGAGGGGATGGCCTGACGCAGGGAGGGAGGGGATGGCCTGACGCAGGGAGAACCTGACGCAGGGAGGGAGGGGATGGCCTGACGCAGGGAGGGAGGGGATGGCCTGACGCAGGGAGAACCTGACACAGGGAGGGAGGGGATGGCCTGACGCAGGGAGGGAGGGGATGGCCTGACGCAGGGAGGGAGGGGATGGCCTGACGCAGGGCGAACCTGACGCAGAGAGGGAGGGGATGGCCTGACGCAGGGAGGGAGGGGATGGCCTGACGCAGGGAGGGAGGGGATGGCCTGACGCAGGGAGAACCTGACGCAGGGAGGGAGGGGATGGCCTGACGCAGGGAGGGAGGGGATGGCCTGACGCAGGGAGAACCTGACGCAGGGAGGGAGGGGATGGCCTGACGCAGGGAGGGAGGGGATGGCCTGACGCAGGGAGGGAGGGGATGGCCTGACGCAGGGAGAACCTGACGCAGGGAGGGAGGGGATGGCCTGACGCAGGGAGAACCTGACGCAGGGAGGGAGGGGATGGCCTGACGCAGGGAGGGAGGGGATGGCCTGACGCAGGGAGAACCTACGCAGGGAGGGAGGGGATGGCCTGACGCAGGGAGGGAGGGGATGGCCTGACGCAGGGAGGGAGGGGATGGCCTGACGCAGGGAGGGAGGGGATGGCCTGACGCAGGGAGAACCTGACGCAGGGAGGGAGGGGGATGGCCTGACGCAGGGAGGGAGGGGATGGCCTGACGCAGGGAGGAAGGGGATGGCCTGACGCAGGGAGGGAGGGGATGGCCTGACGCAGGGAGGAAGGGGATGACCTGACGCGTGGAGAACCTGGGGCAGGAAGAGAGGGGATGGCCTGACGCAGGGAGGGAGGGGATGGCCTGACGCAGGGAGAACCTGACGCAGGGAGGGAGGGGATGGCCTGACGCAGGGAGGGAGGGGATGGCCTGACGCAGAGAGAACCTGACGCAGGGAGGGAGGGGATGGCCTGACGCAGGGAGGGAGGGGATGGCCTGACGCAGGGAGGGAGGGGATGGCCTGACGCAGGGAGGGAGGGGATGGCCTGACGCAGGGCGAACCTGACGCAGAGAGGGAGGGGATGGCCTGACGCAGGGAGGGAGGGGATGGCCTGACGCAGGGAGGGAGGGGATGGCCTGACGCAGGGAGAACCTGACGCAGGGAGGGAGGGGATGGCCTGGCGCAGGGAGGGAGGGGATGGCCTGACGCAGGGAGAACCTGACGCAGGGAGGGAGGGGATGGCCTGACGCAGGGAGGGAGGGGATGGCCTGACGCAGGGAGGGAGGGGATGGCCTGACGCAGGGAGGGAGGGGATGGCCTGACGCAGGGAGGGAGGGGATGGCCTGACGCAGGGAGGGAGGGAATGGCCTGACGCAGGGAGAACCTGACGCAGGGAGGGAGGGGATGGCCTGACGCAGGGAGGGAGGGGATGGCCTGACACAGGGAGGGAGGGGATGGCCTGACGCAGGGAGAACCTGACGCAGGGAGGGAGGGGATGGCCTGACGCAGGGAGAACCTGACGCAGGGAGGGAGGGGATGGCCTGACGCAGGGAGAACTTGACGCAGGGAGGAAGGGGATGGCCTGACGCAGGGAGGGAGGGGATGGCCTGACGCAGGGAGGGAGGGGATGGCCTGACGCAGGGAGGGAGGGGATGGCCTGACGCAGGGAGAACCTGACGCAGGGAGGGAGGGGATGGCCTGACGCAGGGAGAACCTGACGCAGGGAGGGAGGGGATGGCCTGACGCAGGGAGGGAGGGGATGGCCTGACGCAGGGAGAACCTGACGCAGGGAGGGAGGGGATGGCCTGACGCAGGGAGAACCTGACGCAGGGAGGGAGGGGATGGCCTGACGCAGGGAGGGAGGGGATGGCCTGACGCAGGGAGGGAGGGGATGGCCTGACGCAGGGAGAACCTGACGCAGGGAGGGAGGGGATGGCCTGACGCAGGGAGGGAGGGGATGGCCTGACGCAGGGAGGGAGGGGATGGCCTGACGCAGGGAGGGAGGGGATGGCCTGACGCAGGGAGGGAGGGGATGGCCTGACGCAGGGAGGGAGGGGATGGCCTGACGCAGGGAGGGAGGGGATGGCCTGACGCAGGGAGAACCTGACGCAGGGATGGAGGGGATGGCCTGACGCAGGGAGAACCTGACGCAGGGAGGGAGGGGATGACCTGACGCAGGAAGAACCTGACGCAGGGAGGGAGGGGATGGCCTGACGCAGGGAGGGAGGGGATGGCCTGACGCAGGGAGAACCTGACGCAGGGAGGGAGGGGATGGCCTGACGCAGGGAGGGAGGGGATGGCCTGACGCAGGGAGGGAGGGGATGGCCTGACGCAGGGAGGGAGGGGATGGCCTGACGCAGGGAGGGAGGGGATGGCCTGACGCAGGGAGAACCTGACGCAGGGAGGGAGGGGAAGGCCTGACGCAGGGAGAACCTGACGCAGGGAGGGAGGGGATGGCCTGACGCAGGGAGGGAGGGGATGGCCTGACGCAGGGAGAACCTGACGCAGGGAGGGAGGGGATGGCCTGATGCAGGGAGGGAGGGGATGGCCTGACGCAGGGAGGGAGGGGATGGCCTGACGCAGGGAGAGAGGGGATGGCCTGACGCAGGGAGGGAGGGGATGGCCTGACGCAGGAAGGGAGGGGATGGCCTGACGCAGGGAGAACCTGACGCAGGGAGGGAGGGGATGGCCTGACGCAGGGAGGGAGGGGATGGCCTGACGCAGGGAGGGAGGGGATGGCCTGACGCAGGGAGGGAGGGGATGGCCTGACGCAGGGAGAACCTGACGCAGGGAGGGAGGGGATGGCCTGACGCAGGGAGGGAGGGGATGGCCTGACGCAGGGAGAACCTGACGCAGGGAGGGAGGGGGATGGCCTGACGCAGGGAGGGAGGGGATGGCCTGACGCAGGGAGGAAGGGGATGGCCTGACGCAGGGAGGGAGGGGATGGCCTGACGCAGGGAGGAAGGGGATGACCTGACGCGTGGAGAACCTGGCGCAGGAAGGGAGGGGATGGCCTGACGCAGGGAGGGAGGGGATGGCCTGACGCAGGGAGAACCTGACGCAGGGAGGGAGGGGATGGCCTGACGCAGGGAGGGAGGGGATGGCCTGACGCAGGGAGAACCTGACGCAGGGAGGGAGGGGATAGCCTGACGCAGGGAGGGAGGGGATGGCCTGACGCAGGGAGAACCTGACGCAGGGAGGGAGGGGATGGCCTGACGCAGGGAGGGAGGGGATGGCCTGACGCAGGGAGGGAGGGGATGGCCTGACGCAGGGAGGGAGGGGATGGCCTGACGCAGGGAGGGAGGGGATGGCCTGACGCAGGGAGAACCTGACGCAGGGAGGGAGGGGATGGCCTGACGCAGGGAGAACCTGACGCAGGGAGGGAGGGGATGACCTGACGCAGGGAGAACCTGACGCAGGGAGGGAGGGGATGGCCTGACGCAGGGAGGGAGGGGATGGCCTGACGCAGGGAGAACCTGACGCAGGGAGGGAGGGGATGGCCTGACGCAGGGAGGGAGGGGATGGCCTGACGCAGGGAGGGAGGGGATGGCCTGACGCAGGGAGGGAGGGGATGGCCTGACGCAGGGAGAACCTGACGCAGGGAGGGAGGGGATGGCCTGACGCAGGGAGGGAGGGGATGGCCTGACGCAGGGAGGGAGGGGATGGCCTGACGCAGGGAGGGAGGGGATGGCCTGACGCAGGGAGAACCTGACGCAGGGAGGGAGGGGATGGCCTGACGCAGGGAGGGAGGGGATGGCCTGACGCAGGGAGAACCTGACGCAGGGAGGGAGGGGGATGGCCTGACGCAGGGAGGGAGGGGATGGCCTGACGCAGGGAGGAAGGGGATGGCCTGACGCAGGGAGGGAGGGGATGGCCTGACGCAGGGAGGAAGGGGATGACCTGACGCGTGGAGAACCTGGCGCAGGAAGGGAGGGGATGGCCTGACGCAGGGAGGGAGGGGATGGCCTGACGCAGGGAGAACCTGACGCAGGGAGGGAGGGGATGGCCTGACGCAGGGAGGGAGGGGATGGCCTGACGCAGGGAGAACCTGACACAGGGAGGGAGGGGATGGCCTGACGCAGGGAGGGAGGGGATGGCCTGACGCAGGGAGGGAGGGGATGGCCTGACGCAGGGCGAACCTGACGCAGAGAGGGAGGGGATGGCCTGACGCAGGGAGGGAGGGGATGGCCTGACGCAGGGAGGGAGGGGATGGCCTGACGCAGGGAGAACCTGACGCAGGGAGGGAGGGGATGGCCTGACGCAGGGAGGGAGGGGATGGCCTGACGCAGGGAGAACCTGACGCAGGGAGGGAGGGGATGGCCTGACGCAGGGAGGGAGGGGATGGCCTGACGCAGGGAGGGAGGGGATGGCCTGACGCAGGGAGAACCTGACGCAGGGAGGGAGGGGATGGCCTGACGCAGGGAGAACCTGACGCAGGGAGGGAGGGGATGGCCTGACGCAGGGAGGGAGGGGATGGCCTGACGCAGGGAGAACCTACGCAGGGAGGGAGGGGATGGCCTGACGCAGGGAGGGAGGGGATGGCCTGACGCAGGGAGGGAGGGGATGGCCTGACGCAGGGAGGGAGGGGATGGCCTGACGCAGGGAGGGAGGGGATGGCCTGACGCAGGGAGAACCTGACGCAGGGAGGGAGGGGGATGGCCTGACGCAGGGAGGGAGGGGATGGCCTGACGCAGGGAGGAAGGGGATGGCCTGACGCAGGGAGGGAGGGGATGGCCTGACGCAGGGAGGAAGGGGATGACCTGACGCGTGGAGAACCTGGCGCAGGAAGGGAGGGGATGGCCTGACGCAGGGAGGGAGGGGATGGCCTGACGCAGGGAGAACCTGACGCAGGGAGGGAGGGGATGGCCTGACGCAGGGAGGGAGGGGATGGCCTGACGCAGACGCAGGGAGGGAGGGGATGGCCTGACGCAGGGAGGGAGGGGATGGCCTGACGCAGGGAGGGAGGGGATGGCCTGACGCAGGGAGGGAGGGGATGGCCTGACGCAGGGCGAACCTGACGCAGAGAGGGAGGGGATGGCCTGACGCAGGGAGGGAGGGGATGGCCTGACGCAGGGAGGGAGGGGATGGCCTGACGCAGGGAGAACCTGACGCAGGGAGGGAGGGGATGGCCTGGCGCAGGGAGGGAGGGGATGGCCTGACGCAGGGAGAACCTGACGCAGGGAGGGAGGGGATGGCCTGACGCAGGGAGGGAGGGGATGGCCTGACGCAGGGAGGGAGGGGATGGCCTGACGCAGGGAGGGAGGGGATGGCCTGACGCAGGGAGGGAGGGGATGGCCTGACGCAGGGAGGGAGGGAATGGCCTGACGCAGGGAGAACCTGACGCAGGGAGGGAGGGGATGGCCTGACGCAGGGAGGGAGGGGATGGCCTGACACAGGGAGGGAGGGGATGGCCTGACGCAGGGAGAACCTGACGCAGGGAGGGAGGGGATGGCCTGACGCAGGGAGAACCTGACGCAGGGAGGGAGGGGATGGCCTGACGCAGGGAGAACTTGACGCAGGGAGGAAGGGGATGGCCTGACGCAGGGAGGGAGGGGATGGCCTGACGCAGGGAGGGAGGGGATGGCCTGACGCAGGGAGGGAGGGGATGGCCTGACGCAGGGAGAACCTGACGCAGGGAGGGAGGGGATGGCCTGACGCAGGGAGAACCTGACGCAGGGAGGGAGGGGATGGCCTGACGCAGGGAGGGAGGGGATGGCCTGACGCAGGGAGAACCTGACGCAGGGAGGGAGGGGATGGCCTGACGCAGGGAGAACCTGACGCAGGGAGGGAGGGGATGGCCTGACGCAGGGAGGGAGGGGATGGCCTGACGCAGGGAGGGAGGGGATGGCCTGACGCAGGGAGAACCTGACGCAGGGAGGGAGGGGATGGCCTGACGCAGGGAGGGAGGGGATGGCCTGACGCAGGGAGGGAGGGGATGGCCTGACGCAGGGAGGGAGGGGATGGCCTGACGCAGGGAGGGAGGGGATGGCCTGACGCAGGGAGGGAGGGGATGGCCTGACGCAGGGAGGGAGGGGATGGCCTGACGCAGGGAGAACCTGACGCAGGGATGGAGGGGATGGCCTGACGCAGGGAGAACCTGACGCAGGGAGGGAGGGGATGACCTGACGCAGGAAGAACCTGACGCAGGGAGGGAGGGGATGGCCTGACGCAGGGAGGGAGGGGATGGCCTGACGCAGGGAGAACCTGACGCAGGGAGGGAGGGGATGGCCTGACGCAGGGAGGGAGGGGATGGCCTGACGCAGGGAGGGAGGGGATGGCCTGACGCAGGGAGGGAGGGGATGGCCTGACGCAGGGAGAACCTGACGCAGGGAGGGAGGGGATGGCCTGACGCAGGGAGGGAGGGGATGGCCTGACGCAGGGAGGGAGGGGATGGCCTGACGCAGGGAGAACCTGACGCAGGGAGGGAGGGGAAGGCCTGACGCAGGGAGAACCTGACGCAGGGAGGGAGGGGATGGCCTGACGCAGGGAGGGAGGGGATGGCCTGACGCAGGGAGAACCTGACGCAGGGAGGGAGGGGATGGCCTGATGCAGGGAGGGAGGGGATGGCCTGACGCAGGGAGGGAGGGGATGGCCTGACGCAGGGAGAGAGGGGATGGCCTGACGCAGGGAGGGAGGGGATGGCCTGACGCAGGAAGGGAGGGGATGGCCTGACGCAGGGAGAACCTGACGCAGGGAGGGAGGGGATGGCCTGACGCAGGGAGGGAGGGGATGGCCTGACGCAGGGAGGGAGGGGATGGCCTGACGCAGGGAGGGAGGGGATGGCCTGACGCAGGGAGAACCTGACGCAGGGAGGGAGGGGATGGCCTGACGCAGGGAGGGAGGGGATGGCCTGACGCAGGGAGAACCTGACGCAGGGAGGGAGGGGGATGGCCTGACGCAGGGAGGGAGGGGATGGCCTGACGCAGGGAGGAAGGGGATGGCCTGACGCAGGGAGGGAGGGGATGGCCTGACGCAGGGAGGAAGGGGATGACCTGACGCGTGGAGAACCTGGCGCAGGAAGGGAGGGGATGGCCTGACGCAGGGAGGGAGGGGATGGCCTGACGCAGGGAGAACCTGACGCAGGGAGGGAGGGGATGGCCTGACGCAGGGAGGGAGGGGATGGCCTGACGCAGGGAGAACCTGACGCAGGGAGGGAGGGGATGGCCTGACGCAGGGAGGGAGGGGATGGCCTGACGCAGGGAGAACCTGACGCAGGGAGGGAGGGGATGGCCTGACGCAGGGAGGGAGGGGATGGCCTGACGCAGGGAGGGAGGGGATGGCCTGACGCAGGGAGGGAGGGGATGGCCTGACGCAGGGAGGGAGGGGATGGCCTGACGCAGGGAGAACCTGACGCAGGGAGGGAGGGGATGGCCTGACGCAGGGAGAACCTGACGCAGGGAGGGAGGGGATGACCTGACGCAGGGAGAACCTGACGCAGGGAGGGAGGGGATGGCCTGACGCAGGGAGGGAGGGGATGGCCTGACGCAGGGAGAACCTGACGCAGGGAGGGAGGGGATGGCCTGACGCAGGGAGGGAGGGGATGGCCTGACGCAGGGAGGGAGGGGATGGCCTGACGCAGGGAGGGAGGGGATGGCCTGACGCAGGGAGAACCTGACGCAGGGAGGGAGGGGATGGCCTGACGCAGGGAGGGAGGGGATGGCCTGACGCAGGGAGGGAGGGGATGGCCTGACGCAGGGAGAACCTGACGCAGGGAGGGAGGGGATGGCCTGACGCAGGGAGAACCTGACGCAGGGAGGGAGGGGATGGCCTGACGCAGGGAGGGAGGGGATGGCCTGACGCAGGGAGAACCTGACGCAGGGAGGGAGGGGATGGCCTGACGCAGGGAGGGAGGGGATGGCCTGACGCAGGGAGGGAGGGGATGGCCTGACGCAGGGAGGGAGGGGATGGCCTGACGCAGGGAGGGAGGGGATGGCCTGACGCAGGGAGGGAGGGGATGGCCTGACGCAGGGAGGGAGGGGATGGCCTGACGCAGGGAGAACCTGACGCAGGGAGGGAGGGGATGGCCTGACGCAGGGAGGGAGGGGATGGCCTGACGCAGGGAGGGAGGGGATGGCCTGACGCAGGGAGGGAGGGGATGGCCTGACGCAGGGAGAACCTGACGCAGGGAGGGAGGGGATGGCCTGACGCAGGGAGGGAGGGGATGGCCTGACGCAGGGAGAACCTGACGCAGGGAGGGAGGGGGATGGCCTGACGCAGGGAGGGAGGGGATGGCCTGACGCAGGGAGGAAGGGGATGGCCTGACGCAGGGAGGGAGGGGATGGCCTGACGCAGGGAGGAAGGGGATGACCTGACGCGTGGAGAACCTGGCGCAGGAAGGGAGGGGATGGCCTGACGCAGGGAGGGAGGGGATGGCCTGACGCAGGGAGAACCTGACGCAGGGAGGGAGGGGATGGCCTGACGCAGGGAGGGAGGGGATGGCCTGACGCAGGGAGAACCTGACGCAGGGAGGGAGGGGATGGCCTGACGCAGGGAGGGAGGGGATGGCCTGACGCAGGGAGGGAGGGGATGGCCTGACGCAGGGAGGGAGGGGATGGCCTGACGCAGGGCGAACCTGACGCAGAGAGGGAGGGGATGGCCTGACGCAGGGAGGGAGGGGATGGCCTGACGCAGGGAGGGAGGGGATGGCCTGACGCAGGGAGAACCTGACGCAGGGAGGGAGGGGATGGCCTGGCGCAGGGAGGGAGGGGATGGCCTGACGCAGGGAGAACCTGACGCAGGGAGGGAGGGGATGGCCTGACGCAGGGAGGGAGGGGATGGCCTGACGCAGGGAGGGAGGGGATGGCCTGACGCAGGGAGGGAGGGGATGGCCTGACGCAGGGAGAACCTGACGCAGGGAGGGAGGGGATGGCCTGACGCAGGGAGGGAGGGGATGGCCTGACACAGGGAGGGAGGGGATGGCCTGACGCAGGGAGAACCTGACGCAGGGAGGGAGGGGATGGCCTGACGCAGGGAGGGAGGGGATGGCCTGACGCAGGGAGGGAGGGGATGGCCTGACGCAGGGAGAACCTGACGCAGGGAGGGAGGGGATGGCCTGACGCAGGGAGAACCTGACGCAGGGAGGAAGGGGATGGCCTGACGCAGGGAGGGAGGGGATGGCCTGACGCAGGGAGGGAGGGGATGGCCTGACGCAGGGAGGGAGGGGATGGCCTGACGCAGGGAGAACCTGACGCAGGGAGGGAGGGGATGGCCTGACGCAGGGAGAACCTGACGCAGGGAGGGAGGGGATGGCCTGACGCAGGGAGGGAGGGGATGGCCTGACGCAGGGAGGGAGGGGATGGCCTGACGCAGGGAGGGAGGGGATGGCCTGACGCAGGGAGAACCTGACGCAGGGAGGGAGGGGATGGCCTGACGCAGGGAGGGAGGGGATGGCCTGACACAGGGAGGGAGGGGATGGCCTGACGCAGGGAGAACCTGACGCAGGGAGGGAGGGGATGGCCTGACGCAGGGAGGGAGGGGATGGCCTGACGCAGGGAGGGAGGGGATGGCCTGACGCAGGGAGAACCTGACGCAGGGAGGGAGGGGATGGCCTGACGCAGGGAGAACCTGACGCAGGGAGGGAGGGGATGGCCTGACGCAGGGAGAACCTGACGCAGGGAGGAAGGGGATGGCCTGACGCAGGGAGGGAGGGGATGGCCTGACGCAGGGAGGGAGGGGATGGCCTGACGCAGGGAGGGAGGGGATGGCCTGACGCAGGGAGAACCTGACGCAGGGAGGGAGGTGATGGCCTGACGCAGGGAGAACCTGACGCAGGGAGGGAGGGGATGGCCTGACGCAGGGAGAACCTGACGCAGGGAGGGAGGGGATGGCCTGACGCAGGGAGAACCTGACGCAGGGAGGGAGGGGATGGCCTGACGCAGGGAGGGAGGGGATGGCCTGACGCAGGGAGAACCTGACGCAGGGAGGGAGGGGGATGGCCTGACGCAGGGAGGGAGGGGATGGCCTGACGCAGGGAGGAAGGGGATGGCCTGACGCAGGGAGGGAGGGGATGGCCTGACGCAGGGAGGAAGGGGATGACCTGACGCGTGGAGAACCTGGCGCAGGAAGGGAGGGGATGGCCTGACGCAGGGAGGGAGGGGATGGCCTGACGCAGGGAGAACCTGACGCAGGGAGGGAGGGGATGGCCTGACGCAGGGAGGGAGGGGATGGCCTGACGCAGGGAGAACCTGACACAGGGAGGGAGGGGATGGCCTGACGCAGGGAGGGAGGGGATGGCCTGACGCAGGGAGGGAGGGGATGGCCTGACGCAGGGCGAACCTGACGCAGAGAGGGAGGGGATGGCCTGACGCAGGGAGGGAGGGGATGGCCTGACGCAGGGAGGGAGGGGATGGCCTGACGCAGGGAGAACCTGACGCAGGGAGGGAGGGGATGGCCTGACGCAGGGAGGGAGGGGATGGCCTGACGCAGGGAGAACCTGACGCAGGGAGGGAGGGGATGGCCTGACGCAGGGAGGGAGGGGATGGCCTGACGCAGGGAGGGAGGGGATGGCCTGACGCAGGGAGAACCTGACGCAGGGAGGGAGGGGATGGCCTGACGCAGGGAGAACCTGACGCAGGGAGGGAGGGGATGGCCTGACGCAGGGAGGGAGGGGATGGCCTGACGCAGGGAGAACCTACGCAGGGAGGGAGGGGATGGCCTGACGCAGGGAGGGAGGGGATGGCCTGACGCAGGGAGGGAGGGGATGGCCTGACGCAGGGAGGGAGGGGATGGCCTGACGCAGGGAGGGAGGGGATGGCCTGACGCAGGGAGGGAGGGGATGGCCTGACGCAGGGAGAACCTGACGCAGGGAGGGAGGGGGATGGCCTGACGCAGGGAGGGAGGGGATGGCCTGACGCAGGGAGGAAGGGGATGGCCTAACGCAGGGAGGGAGGGGATGGCCTGACGCAGGGAGGAAGGGGATGACCTGACGCGTGGAGAACCTGGCGCAGGAAGGGAGGGGATGGCCTGACGCAGGGAGGGAGGGGATGGCCTGACGCAGGGAGAACCTGACGCAGGGAGGGAGGGGATGGCCTGACGCAGGGAGGGAGGGGATGGCCTGACGCAGAGAGAACCTGACGCAGGGAAGGAGGGGATGGCCTGACGCAGGGAGGGAGGGGATGGCCTGACGCAGGGAGGGAGGGGATGGCCTGACGCAGGGAGGGAGGGGATGGCCTGACGCAGGGCGAACCTGACGCAGAGAGGGAGGGGATGGCCTGACGCAGGGAGGGAGGGGATGGCCTGACGCAGGGAGGGAGGGGATGGCCTGACGCAGGGAGAACCTGACGCAGGGAGGGAGGGGATGGCCTGGCGCAGGGAGGGAGGGGATGGCCTGACGCAGGGAGAACCTGACGCAGGGAGGGAGGGGATGGCCTGACGCAGGGAGGGAGGGGATGGCCTGACGCAGGGAGGGAGGGGATGGCCTGACGCAGGGAGGGAGGGGATGGCCTGACGCAGGGAGGGAGGGGATGGCCTGACGCAGGGAGGGAGGGAATGGCCTGACGCAGGGAGAACCTGACGCAGGGAGGGAGGGGATGGCCTGACGCAGGGAGGGAGGGGATGGCCTGACACAGGGAGGGAGGGGATGGCCTGACGCAGGGAGAACCTGACGCAGGGAGGGAGGGGATGGCCTGACGCAGGGAGAACCTGACGCAGGGAGGGAGGGGATGGCCTGACGCAGGGAGAACCTGACGCAGGGAGGAAGGGGATGGCCTGACGCAGGGAGGGAGGGGATGGCCTGACGCAGGGAGGGAGGGGATGGCCTGACGCAGGGAGGGAGGGGATGGCCTGACGCAGGGAGAACCTGACGCAGGGAGGGAGGGGATGGCCTGACGCAGGGAGAACCTGACGCAGGGAGGGAGGGGATGGCCTGACGCAGGGAGGGAGGGGATGGCCTGACGCAGGGAGAACCTGACGCAGGGAGGGAGGGGATGGCCTGACGCAGGGAGAACCTGACGCAGGGAGGGAGGGGATGGCCTGACGCAGGGAGGGAGGGGATGGCCTGACGCAGGGAGGGAGGGGATGGCCTGACGCAGGGAGAACCTGACGCAGGGAGGGAGGGGATGGCCTGACGCAGGGATGGAGGGGATGGCCTGACGCAGGGAGGGAGGGGATGGCCTGACGCAGGGAGGGAGGGGATGGCCTGACGCAGGGAGGGAGGGGATGGCCTGACGCAGGGAGGGAGGGGATGGCCTGACGCAGGGAGGGAGGGGATGGCCTGACGCAGGGAGAACCTGACACAGGGATGGAGGGGATGGCCTGACGCAGGGAGAACCTGACGCAGGGAGGGAGGGGATGACCTGACGCAGGAAGAACCTGACGCAGGGAGGGAGGGGATGGCCTGACGCAGGGAGGGAGGGGATGGCCTGACGCAGGGAGAACCTGACGCAGGGAGGGAGGGGATGGCCTGACGCAGGGAGGGAGGGGATGGCCTGACGCAGGGAGGGAGGGGATGGCCTGACGCAGGGAGGGAGGGGATGGCCTGACGCAGGGAGAACCTGACGCATGGAGGGAGGGGATGGCCTGACGCAGGGAGGGAGGGGATGGCCTGACGCAGGGAGGGAGGGGATGGCCTGACGCAGGGAGAACCTGACGCAGGGAGGGAGGGGAAGGCCTGACGCAGGGAGAACCTGACGCAGGGAGGGAGGGGATGGCCTGACGCAGGGAGGGAGGGGATGGCCTGACGCAGGGAGAACCTGACGCAGGGAGGGAGGGGATGGCCTGATGCAGGGAGGGAGGGGATGGCCTGACGCAGGGAGGGAGGGGATGGCCTGACGCAGGGAGAGAGGGGATGGCCTGACGCAGGGAGGGAGGGGATGGCCTGACGCAGGAAGGGAGGGGATGGCCTGACGCAGGGAGAACCTGACGCAGGGAGGGAGGGGATGGCCTGACGCAGGGAGGGAGGGGATGGCCTGACGCAGGGAGGGAGGGGATGGCCTGACGCAGGGAGGGGGGGGGATGGCCTGACGCAGGGAGAACCTGACGCAGGGAGGGAGGGGATGGCCTGACGCAGGGAGGGAGGGGATGGCCTGACGCAGGGAGAACCTGACGCAGGGAGAACCTGACGCAGGGAGGGAGGGGGATGGCCTGACGCAGGGAGGGAGGGGATGGCCTGACGCAGGGAGGAAGGGGATGGCCTGACGCAGGGAGGGAGGGGATGGCCTGACGCAGGGAGGAAGGGGATGACCTGACGCGTGGAGAACCTGGCGCAGGAAGGGAGGGGATGGCCTGACGCAGGGAGGGAGGGGATGGCCTGACGCAGGGAGAACCTGACGCAGGGAGGGAGGGGATGGCCTGACGCAGGGAGGGAGGGGATGGCCTGACACAGGGAGGGAGGGGATGGCCTGACGCAGGGAGAACCTGACGCAGGGAGGGAGGGGATGGCCTGACGCAGGGAGAACCTGACGCAGGGAGGGAGGGGATGGCCTGACGCAGGGAGAACTTGACGCAGGGAGGAAGGGGATGGCCTGACGCAGGGAGGGAGGGGATGGCCTGACGCAGGGAGGGAGGGGATGGCCTGACGCAGGGAGGGAGGGGATGGCCTGACGCAGGGAGAACCTGACGCAGGGAGGGAGGGGATGGCCTGACGCAGGGAGAACCTGACGCAGGGAGGGAGGGGATGGCCTGACGCAGGGAGGGAGGGGATGGCCTGACGCAGGGAGAACCTGACGCAGGGAGGGAGGGGATGGCCTGACGCAGGGAGAACCTGACGCAGGGAGGGAGGGGATGGCCTGACGCAGGGAGGGAGGGGATGGCCTGACGCAGGGAGGGAGGGGATGGCCTGACGCAGGGAGAACCTGACGCAGGGAGGGAGGGGATGGCCTGACGCAGGGAGGGAGGGGATGGCCTGACGCAGGGAGGGAGGGGATGGCCTGACGCAGGGAGGGAGGGGATGGCCTGACGCAGGGAGGGAGGGGATGGCCTGACGCAGGGAGGGAGGGGATGGCCTGACGCAGGGAGGGAGGGGATGGCCTGACGCAGGGAGAACCTGACGCAGGGATGGAGGGGATGGCCTGACGCAGGGAGAACCTGACGCAGGGAGGGAGGCGATGACCTGACGCAGGAAGAACCTGACGCAGGGAGGGAGGGGATGGCCTGACGCAGGGAGGGAGGGGATGGCCTGACGCAGGGAGAACCTGACGCAGGGAGGGAGGGGATGGCCTGACGCAGGGAGGGAGGGGATGGCCTGACGCAGGGAGGGAGGGGATGGCCTGACGCAGGGAGGGAGGGGATGGCCTGACGCAGGGAGAACCTGACGCAGGGAGGGAGGGGATGGCCTGACGCAGGGAGGGAGGGGATGGCCTGACGCAGGGAGGGAGGGGATGGCCTGACGCAGGGAGAACCTGACGCAGGGAGGGAGGGGAAGGCCTGACGCAGGGAGAACCTGACGCAGGGAGGGAGGGGATGGCCTGACGCAGGGAGGGAGGGGATGGCCTGACGCAGGGAGAACCTGACGCAGGGAGGGAGGGGATGGCCTGATGCAGGGAGGGAGGGGATGGCCTGACGCAGGGAGGGAGGGTATGGCCTGACGCAGGGAGAGAGGGGATGGCCTGACGCAGGGAGGGAGGGGATGGCCTGACGCAGGAAGGGAGGGGATGGCCTGACGCAGGGAGAACCTGACGCAGGGAGGGAGGGGATGGCCTGACGCAGGGAGGGAGGGGATGGCCTGACGCAGGGAGGGAGGGGATGGCCTGACGCAGGGAGGGAGGGGATGGCCTGACGCAGGGAGAACCTGACGCAGGGAGGGAGGGGATGGCCTGACGCAGGGAGGGAGGGGATGGCCTGACGCAGGGAGAACCTGACGCAGGGAGGGAGGGGGATGGCCTGACGCAGGGAGGGAGGGGATGGCCTGACGCAGGGAGGAAGGGGATGGCCTGACGCAGGGAGGGAGGGGATGGCCTGACGCAGGGAGGAAGGGGATGACCTGACGCGTGGAGAACCTGGCGCAGGAAGGGAGGGGATGGCCTGACGCAGGGAGGGAGGGGATGGCCTGACGCAGGGAGAACCTGACGCAGGGAGGGAGGGGATGGCCTGACGCAGGGAGGGAGGGGATGGCCTGACGCAGGGAGAACCTGACGCAGGGAGGGAGGGGATGGCCTGACGCAGGGAGGGAGGGGATGGCCTGACGCAGGGAGAACCTGACGCAGGGAGGGAGGGGATGGCCTGACGCAGGGAGGGAGGGGATGGCCTGACGCAGGGAGGGAGGGGATGGCCTGACGCAGGGAGGGAGGGGATGGCCTGACGCAGGGAGGGAGGGGATGGCCTGACGCAGGGAGAACCTGACGCAGGGAGGGAGGGGATGGCCTGACGCAGGGAGAACCTGACGCAGGGAGGGAGGGGATGACCTGACGCAGGGAGAACCTGACGCAGGGAGGGAGGGGATGGCCTGACGCAGGGAGGGAGGGGATGGCCTGACGCAGGGAGAACCTGACGCAGGGAGGGAGGGGATGGCCTGACGCAGGGAGGGAGGGGATGGCCTGACGCAGGGAGGGAGGGGATGGCCTGACGCAGGGAGGGAGGGGATGGCCTGACGCAGGGAGAACCTGACGCAGGGAGGGAGGGGATGGCCTGACGCAGGGAGGGAGGGGATGGCCTGACGCAGGGAGGGAGGGGATGGCCTGACGCAGGGAGAACCTGACGCAGGGAGGGAGGGGATGGCCTGACGCAGGGAGAACCTGACGCAGGGAGGGAGGGGATGGCCTGACGCAGGGAGGGAGGGGATGGCCTGACGCAGGGAGAACCTGACGCAGGGAGGGAGGGGATGGCCTGACGCAGGGAGGGAGGGGATGGCCTGACGCAGGGAGGGAGGGGATGGCCTGACGCAGGGAGGGAGGGGATGGCCTGACGCAGGGAGGGAGGGGATGGCCTGACGCAGGGAGGGAGGGGATGGCCTGACGCAGGGAGGGAGGGGATGGCCTGACGCAGGGAGAACCTGACGCAGGGAGGGAGGGGATGGCCTGACGCAGGGAGGGAGGGGATGGCCTGACGCAGGGAGGGAGGGGATGGCCTGACGCAGGGAGGGAGGGGATGGCCTGACGCAGGGAGAACCTGACGCAGGGAGGGAGGGGATGGCCTGACGCAGGGAGGGAGGGGATGGCCTGACGCAGGGAGAACCTGACGCAGGGAGGGAGGGGGATGGCCTGACGCAGGGAGGGAGGGGATGGCCTGACGCAGGGAGGAAGGGGATGGCCTGACGCAGGGAGGGAGGGGATGGCCTGACGCAGGGAGGAAGGGGATGACCTGACGCGTGGAGAACCTGGCGCAGGAAGGGAGGGGATGGCCTGACGCAGGGAGGGAGGGGATGGCCTGACGCAGGGAGAACCTGACGCAGGGAGGGAGGGGATGGCCTGACGCAGGGAGCGAGGGGATGGCCTGACGCAGGGAGAACCTGACGCAGGGAGGGAGGGGATGGCCTGACGCAGGGAGGGAGGGGATGGCCTGACGCAGGGAGGGAGGGGATGGCCTGACGCAGGGAGGGAGGGGATGGCCTGACGCAGGGCGAACCTGACGCAGAGAGGGAGGGGATGGCCTGACGCAGGGAGGGAGGGGATGGCCTGACGCAGGGAGGGAGGGGATGGCCTGACGCAGGGAGAACCTGACGCAGGGAGGGAGGGGATGGCCTGGCGCAGGGAGGGAGGGGATGGCCTGACGCAGGGAGAACCTGACGCAGGGAGGGAGGGGATGGCCTGACGCAGGGAGGGAGGGGATGGCCTGACGCAGGGAGGGAGGGGATGGCCTGACGCAGGGAGGGAGGGGATGGCCTGACGCAGGGAGAACCTGACGCAGGGAGGGAGGGGATGGCCTGACGCAGGGAGGGAGGGGATGGCCTGACACAGGGAGGGAGGGGATGGCCTGACGCAGGGAGAACCTGACGCAGGGAGGGAGGGGATGGCCTGACGCAGGGAGGGAGGGGATGGCCTGACGCAGGGAGGGAGGGGATGGCCTGACGCAGGGAGAACCTGACGCAGGGAGGGAGGGGATGGCCTGACGCAGGGAGAACCTGACGCAGGGAGGAAGGGGATGGCCTGACGCAGGGAGGGAGGGGATGGCCTGACGCAGGGAGGGAGGGGATGGCCTGACGCAGGGAGGGAGGGGATGGCCTGACGCAGGGAGAACCTGACGCAGGGAGGGAGGGGATGGCCTGACGCAGGGAGAACCTGACGCAGGGAGGGAGGGGATGGCCTGACGCAGGGAGGGAGGGGATGGCCTGACGCATGGAGGGAGGGGATGGCCTGACGCAGGGAGGGAGGGGATGGCCTGACGCAGGGAGAACCTGACGCAGGGAGGGAGGGGATGGCCTGACGCAGGGAGGGAGGGGATGGCCTGACACAGGGAGGGAGGGGATGGCCTGACGCAGGGAGAACCTGACGCAGGGAGGGAGGGGATGGCCTGACGCAGGGAGGGAGGGGATGGCCTGACGCAGGGAGGGAGGGGATGGCCTGACGCAGGGAGAACCTGACGCAGGGAGGGAGGGGATGGCCTGACGCAGGGAGAACCTGACGCAGGGAGGGAGGGGATGGCCTGACGCAGGGAGAACCTGACGCAGGGAGGAAGGGGATGGCCTGACGCAGGGAGGGAGGGGATGGCCTGACGCAGGGAGGGAGGGGATGGCCTGACGCAGGGAGGGAGGGGATGGCCTGACGCAGGGAGAACCTGACGCAGGGAGGGAGGTGATGGCCTGACGCAGGGAGAACCTGACGCAGGGAGGGAGGGGATGGCCTGACGCAGGGAGAACCTGACGCAGGGAGGGAGGGGATGGCCTGACGCAGGGAGAACCTGACGCAGGGAGGGAGGGGATGGCCTGACGCAGGGAGGGAGGGGATGGCCTGACGCAGGGAGAACCTGACGCAGGGAGGGAGGGGGATGGCCTGACGCAGGGAGGGAGGGGATGGCCTGACGCAGGGAGGAAGGGGATGGCCTGACGCAGGGAGGGAGGGGATGGCCTGACGCAGGGAGGAAGGGGATGACCTGACGCGTGGAGAACCTGGCGCAGGAAGGGAGGGGATGGCCTGACGCAGGGAGGGAGGGGATGGCCTGACGCAGGGAGAACCTGACGCAGGGAGGGAGGGGATGGCCTGACGCAGGGAGGGAGGGGATGGCCTGACGCAGGGAGAACCTGACACAGGGAGGGAGGGGATGGCCTGACGCAGGGAGGGAGGGGATGGCCTGACGCAGGGAGGGAGGGGATGGCCTGACGCAGGGCGAACCTGACGCAGAGAGGGAGGGGATGGCCTGACGCAGGGAGGGAGGGGATGGCCTGACGCAGGGAGGGAGGGGATGGCCTGACGCAGGGAGAACCTGACGCAGGGAGGGAGGGGATGGCCTGACGCAGGGAGGGAGGGGATGGCCTGACGCAGGGAGAACCTGACGCAGGGAGGGAGGGGATGGCCTGACGCAGGGAGGGAGGGGATGGCCTGACGCAGGGAGGGAGGGGATGGCCTGACGCAGGGAGAACCTGACGCAGGGAGGGAGGGGATGGCCTGACGCAGGGAGAACCTGACGCAGGGAGGGAGGGGATGGCCTGACGCAGGGAGGGAGGGGATGGCCTGACGCAGGGAGAACCTACGCAGGGAGGGAGGGGATGGCCTGACGCAGGGAGGGAGGGGATGGCCTGACGCAGGGAGGGAGGGGATGGCCTGACGCAGGGAGGGAGGGGATGGCCTGACGCAGGGAGGGAGGGGATGGCCTGACGCAGGGAGGGAGGGGATGGCCTGACGCAGGGAGAACCTGACGCAGGGAGGGAGGGGGATGGCCTGACGCAGGGAGGGAGGGGATGGCCTGACGCAGGGAGGAAGGGGATGGCCTAACGCAGGGAGGGAGGGGATGGCCTGACGCAGGGAGGAAGGGGATGACCTGACGCGTGGAGAACCTGGCGCAGGAAGGGAGGGGATGGCCTGACGCAGGGAGGGAGGGGATGGCCTGACGCAGGGAGAACCTGACGCAGGGAGGGAGGGGATGGCCTGACGCAGGGAGGGAGGGGATGGCCTGACGCAGAGAGAACCTGACGCAGGGAAGGAGGGGATGGCCTGACGCAGGGAGGGAGGGGATGGCCTGACGCAGGGAGGGAGGGGATGGCCTGACGCAGGGAGGGAGGGGATGGCCTGACGCAGGGCGAACCTGAAGCAGAGAGGGAGGGGATGGCCTGACGCAGGGAGGGAGGGATGGCCTGACGCAGGGAGGGAGGGGATGGCCTGACGCAGGGAGAACCTGACGCAGGGAGGGAGGGGATGGCCTGGCGCAGGGAGGGAGGGGATGGCCTGACGCAGGGAGAACCTGACGCAGGGAGGGAGGGGATGGCCTGACGCAGGGAGGGAGGGGATGGCCTGACGCAGGGAGGGAGGGGATGGCCTGACGCAGGGAGGGAGGGGATGGCCTGACGCAGGGAGGGAGGGGATGGCCTGACGCAGGGAGGGAGGGAATGGCCTGACGCAGGGAGAACCTGACGCAGGGAGGGAGGGGATGGCCTGACGCAGGGAGGGAGGGGATGGCCTGACACAGGGAGGGAGGGGATGGCCTGACGCAGGGAGAACCTGACGCAGGGAGGGAGGGGATGGCCTGACGCAGGGAGAACCTGACGCAGGGAGGGAGGGGATGGCCTGACGCAGGGAGAACCTGACGCAGGGAGGAAGGGGATGGCCTGACGCAGGGAGGGAGGGGATGGCCTGACGCAGGGAGGGAGGGGATGGCCTGACGCAGGGAGGGAGGGGATGGCCTGACGCAGGGAGAACCTGACGCAGGGAGGGAGGGGATGGCCTGACGCAGGGAGAACCTGACGCAGGGAGGGAGGGGATGGCCTGACGCAGGGAGGGAGGGGATGGCCTGACGCAGGGAGAACCTGACGCAGGGAGGGAGGGGATGGCCTGACGCAGGGAGAACCTGACGCAGGGAGGGAGGGGATGGCCTGACGCAGGGAGGGAGGGGATGGCCTGACGCAGGGAGGGAGGGGATGGCCTGACGCAGGGAGAACCTGACGCAGGGAGGGAGGGGATGGCCTGACGCAGGGATGGAGGGGATGGCCTGACGCAGGGAGGGAGGGGATGGCCTGACGCAGGGAGGGAGGGGATGGCCTGACGCAGGGAGGGAGGGGATGGCCTGACGCAGGGAGGGAGGGGATGGCCTGACGCAGGGAGGGAGGGGATGGCCTGACGCAGGGAGAACCTGACACAGGGATGGAGGGGATGGCCTGACGCAGGGAGAACCTGACGCAGGGAGGGAGGGGATGACCTGACGCAGGAAGAACCTGACGCAGGGAGGGAGGGGATGGCCTGACGCAGGGAGGGAGGGGATGGCCTGACGCAGGGAGAACCTGACGCAGGGAGGGAGGGGATGGCCTGACGCAGGGAGGGAGGGGATGGCCTGACGCAGGGAGGGAGGGGATGGCCTGACGCAGGGAGGGAGGGGATGGCCTGACGCAGGGAGAACCTGACGCAGGGAGGGAGGGGATGGCCTGACGCAGGGAGGGAGGGGATGGCCTGACGCAGGGAGGGAGGGGATGGCCTGACGCAGGGAGAACCTGACGCAGGGAGGGAGGGGAAGGCCTGACGCAGGGAGAACCTGACGCAGGGAGGGAGGGGATGGCCTGACGCAGGGAGGGAGGGGATGGCCTGACGCAGGGAGAACCTGACGCAGGGAGGGAGGGGATGGCCTGATGCAGGGAGGGAGGGGATGGCCTGACGCAGGGAGGGAGGGGATGGCCTGACGCAGGGAGAGAGGGGATGGCCTGACGCAGGGAGGGAGGGGATGGCCTGACGCAGGAAGGGAGGGGATGGCCTGACGCAGGGAGAACCTGACGCAGGGAGGGAGGGGATGGCCTGACGCAGGGAGGGAGGGGATGGCCTGACGCAGGGAGGGAGGGGATGGCCTGACGCAGGGAGGGGGGGGGGGATGGCCTGACGCAGGGAGAACCTGACGCAGGGAGGGAGGGGATGGCCTGACGCAGGGAGGGAGGGGATGGCCTGACGCAGGGAGAACCTGACGCAGGGAGAACCTGACGCAGGGAGGGAGGGGGATGGCCTGACGCAGGGAGGGAGGGGATGGCCTGACGCAGGGAGGAAGGGGATGGCCTGACGCAGGGAGGGAGGGGATGGCCTGACGCAGGGAGGAAGGGGATGACCTGACGCGTGGAGAACCTGGCGCAGGAAGGGAGGGGATGGCCTGACGCAGGGAGGGAGGGGATGGCCTGACGCAGGGAGAACCTGACGCAGGGAGGGAGGGGATGGCCTGACGCAGGGAGGGAGGGGATGGCCTGACGCAGGGAGAACCTGACGCAGGGAGGGAGGGGATGGTGACGCAGGGAGGGAGGGGATGGCCTGACGCAGGGAGAACCTGACGCAGGGAGGGAGGGGGATGGCCTGACGCAGGGAGGGAGGGGATGGCCTGACGCAGGGAGGGAGGAGGGGATGGCCTGACGCAGGGAGGGAGGGGGATGGCCTGACGCAGGGAGGGAGGGGATGGCCTGACGCAGGGAGACCTGACGCAGGGAGGGAGGGGATGGCCTGACGCAGGAGAGACTGACGCAGGGAGGGAGGGGATGGCCTGACGCAGGGAGAACCTGACGCAGGGAGGGAGGGGATGGCCTGACGCAGGGAGGGAGGGGATGGCCTGACGCAGGGAGAACCTGACGCAGGGAGGGAGGGGATGGCCTGACGCAGGGAGGGAGGGGATGGCCTGACGCAGGGAGGGAGGGGATGGCCTGACGCAGGGAGAACCTGACGCAGGGAGGGAGGGGATGGCCTGACGCAGGGAGGGAGGGGATGGCCTGACGCAGGGAGGAGGGGATGGCCTGACGCAGGGGAGATGGCCTGACGCAGGGAGGGAGGGGATGGCCTGACGCAGGGAGAACCTGACGCAGGGAGGGAGGGGATGGCCTGACGCAGGGAGGGAGGGGATGGCCTGACGCAGGAGAGAACCTGACGCAGGGAGGGAGGGGATGGCCTGACGCAGGGAGGGAGGGGATGGCCTGACGCAGGGAGGAGAGGGGATGGCCTGACGCAGGGAGGGAGGGGATGGCCTGACGCAGGGAGGGAGGGG
Source organism: Chirona hameri (assembly GCA_036785665.1). NCBI lineage: Eukaryota > Metazoa > Arthropoda > Thecostraca > Balanomorpha > Balanidae > Chirona > Chirona hameri. Next base: position 27,844 of record JAXIVJ010015158.1, read on the forward strand.
ATGGCCTGACGCAGGGAGAACCTGACGCAGGGAGGGAGGGGATGGCCTGACGCAGGGAGAACCTGACGCAGGGAGGGAGGGGATGGCCTGACGCAGGGAGAACCTGACGCAGGGAGGAAGGGGATGGCCTGACGCAGGGAGGGAGGGGATGGCCTGACGCAGGAGGGAGGGGATGGCCTGACGCAGGGAGGGAGGGGATGGCCTGACGCAGGGAGAACCTGACGCAGGGAGGGAGGGGATGGCCTGACGCAGGGAGAACCTGACGCAGGGAGGGAGGGGATGGCCTGACGCAGGGAGGAGAGACCTGACGCAGGGAGGGAGGGGATGGCCTGACGCAGGGAGAACCTGACGCAGGGAGGGAGGGGATGGCCTGACGCAGGGAGGGAGGGGATGGCCTGACGCAGGGAGAACCTGACGCAGGGAGGGAGGGGGATGGCCTGACGCAGGAGGGAGGGGATGGCCTGACGCAGGGAGGAAGGGGATGGCCTGACGCAGGGAGGGAGGGGATGGCCTGACGCAGGGAGGAGGGGATGACCTGACGCAGTGGAGAACCTGACGCAGGGAGGGAGGGGATGGCCTGACGCAGGGAGGGAGGGGATGGCCTGACGCAGGAGACCTGACGCAGGGAGGGAGGGGATGGCCTGACGCAGGAGGGAGGGAGGGGGATGGCCTGACGCAGGGAGAACCTGACGCAGGGAGGGAGGGGATGGCCTGACGCAGGGAGGGAGGGGATGGCCTGACGCAGGGAGGGAGGGGATGTGCCTGACGCAGGGCGAACCTGACGCAGAGAGGGAGGGGATGGCCTGACGCAGGGAGGAGGGGATGGCCTGACGCAGGGAGGGAGGGGATGGCCTGACGCAGGGAGAACCTGACGCAGGGAGGGAGGGGATGGCCTGACGCAGGGAGGGAGGGGATGGCCTGACGCAGGGAGAACCTGACGCAGGGAGGGAGGGGATGGCCTGACGCAGGGAGGGAGGGGATGGCCTGACGCAGGGAGGGAGGGGATGGCTGACGCGGAGGAACCTGACGCAGGGAGGGAGGGGATGGCCTGACGCAGGGAGAACCTGACGCAGGGAGGGAGGGGATGGCCTGACGCAGGGAGGGAGGGGATGGCCTGACGCAGGGAGAACCTGACGCAGGGAGGGAGGGGATGGCCTGACGCAGGGAGGGAGGGGATGGCCTGACGCAGGGAGGGAGGGGATGGCCTGACGCAGGGAGGGAGGGGATGGCCTGACGCAGGGAGGGAGGGGATGGCCTGACGCAGGGAGGGAGGGGATGGCCTGACGCAGGGAGAACCTGACGCAGGGAGGGAGGGGATGGCCTGACGCAGGGAGGAGGGGATGGCTGACGCAGGGAGGAAGGGGATGGCCTGACGCAGGGAGGGAGGGGATGGCCTGACGCAGGGAGGAGGGGATGACCTGACGCAGGGAGAACCTGCGCAGGAGGGAGGGGATGGCCTGACGCAGGGAGGGAGGGGATGGCCTGACGCAGGGAGAACCTGACGCAGGGAGGGAGGGGATGGCCTGACGCAGGGAGGGAGGGGATGGCCTGACGCAGAGAGAACCTGACGCAGGGAAGGGAGGGGATGGCCTGACGCAGGGAGGGAGGGGATGGCCTGACGCAGGGAGGGAGGGAGGATGGCCTGACGCAGGGAGGAGGGGATGGCCTGACGCAGGGCGAACCTGACGCAGGGAGGGAGGGGATGGCCTGACGCAGGGAGGGAGGGATGGCCTGACGCAGGAGGGAGGGGATGCCTGACGCAGGGAGAGAACCTGACGCAGGGAGGGAGGGGATGGCCTGACGCAGGGAGGGAGGGGATGGCCTGACGCAGGGAGAACCTGACGCAGGGAGGGAGGGGATGGCCTGACGCAGGGAGGGAGGGGATGGCCTGACGCAGGGAGGGAGGGGATGGCCTGACGCAGGGAGGGAGGGGATGGCCTGACGCAGGGAGGGAGGGGATGGCCTGACGCAGGGAGGGAGGGATGGCCTGACGCAGGGAGAACCTGACGCAGGGAGGGAGGGGATGGCCTGACGCAGGGAGGGAGGGGATGGCCTGACACAGGGAGGGAGGGGATGGCCTGACGCAGGAGAACCTGACGCAGGGAGGGAGGGGATGGCCTGACGCAGGGAGAACCTGACGCAGGGAGGGAGGGGATGGCCTGACGCAGGGAGAACCTGACGCAGGAGGAGGGGATGGCCTGACGCAGGGAGGGAGGGGATGGCCTGACGCAGGGAGGAGGGGATGGCCTGACGCAGGGAGGGAGGGGATGGCCTGACGCAGGGAGAACCTGACGCAGGGAGGGAGGGGATGGCCTGACGCAGGGAGAACCTGACGCAGGGAGGGAGGGGATGGCCTGACGCAGGGAGGGAGGGGATGGCCTGACGCAGGGAGAACCTGACGCAGGGAGGGAGGGGATGGCCTGACGCAGGGAGAACCTGACGCAGGGAGGGAGGGGATGGCCTGACGCAGGGAGGGGAGGGGGATGGCCTGACGCAGGAGGGAGGGGATGGCCTGACGCAGGGAGAACCTGACGCAGGGAGGGAGGGGATGGCCTGACGCAGGGATGGAGGGGATGGCCTGACGCAGGGAGGAGGGATGGCCTGACGCAGGGAGGGAGGGGATGGCCTGACGCAGGGAGGGAGGGGATGGCCTGACGCAGGGAGGGAGGGGATGGCCTGACGCAGGGAGGGAGGGGATGGCCTGACGCAGGGAGAACCTGACACAGGAGGGAGGGGATGGCTGACGCAGGAGAACCTGACGCAGGGAGGGAGGGATGACCTGACGCAGGAGAACCTGACGCAGGGAGGGAGGGGATGGCCTGACGCAGGGAGGGAGGGGATGGCCTGACGCAGGGAGAACCTGACGCAGGGAGGGAGGGGATGGCCTGACGCAGGGAGGGAGGGGATGGCCTGACGCAGGGAGGGAGGGGATGGCCTGACGCAGGGAGGGAGGGGATGGCCTGACGCAGGGAGGGAGGGGATGGCCTGACGCAGGGAGGGAGGGGATGGCCTGACGCAGGGAGAACCCTGACGCAGGGAGAGGGGGATGGCCTGACGCAGGGAGAACCTGACGCAGGGAGGGAGGGGATGGCCTGACGCAGGGAGGGAGGGGATGGCCTGACGCAGGGAGAACCTGACGCAGGGAGGGAGGGGATGGCCTGACGCAGGGAGGGAGGGGATGGCCTGACGCAGGGAGGGAGGGGATGGCCTGACGCAGGGGAGGAGGGGATGGCCTGACGCAGGGAGGGAGGGGATGGCCTGACGCAGGAGGGAGGGGATGGCCTGACGCAGGAGAACCTGACGCAGGGAGGGAGGGGATGGCCTGACGCAGGGAGGAGGGATGCCTGACGCAGGGAGGGAGGGGATGGCCTGACGCAGGAGGGAGGGGATGGCCTGACGCAGGGAGAACCTGACGCAGGGAGGGAGGGGGATGGCCTGACGCAGGGAGGGAGGGGATGGCCTGACGCAGGGAGACCTGACGAGGGAGACCGACGCAGGGGAGGAGGGGATGGCCTGACGCAGGATGGGAGGGGATGGACCTGACGCAGGGAGGGAGGGGATGGCCTGACGCAGGGAGGGAGGGGATGGCCTGACGCAGGGAGGGAGGGGATGGCCTGACGCAGGGAGAACCTGACGCAGGGAGGGAGGGGATGGCCTGACGCAGGGAAGGGAGGGGATGGCCTGACGCAGGGAGACCTGACGCAGGGAGGGAGGGGATGGCCTGACGCAGGGAGGGAGGGGGATGGCCTGACGCAGGGAGAACCTGCGCAGGGAGGGAGGGGATGGCCTGACGCAGGGAGGGAGGGGATGGCCTGACGCAGAGGAGAACCTGACGCAGGGAGGGAGGGGATGGCCTGACGCAGGGAGGGAGGGGATGGCCTGACGCAGGAGGGAGGGATGGCCTGACGCAGGAGGGAGGGGATGGCCTGACGCAGGGAGGGAGGGGATGGCCTGACGCAGGGAGAACCTGACGCAGGGAGGGAGGGGATGGCCTGACGCAGGGAGGGAGGGGATGGCCTGACGCAGGGAGGGAGGGGATGGCCTGACGCAGGACCTGACGCAGGGAGGGAGGGATGGCCTGACGCAGGAGAGGCACGGGATGGCCTGACGCAGGGAGAACCTGACGCAGGGAGGGAGGGGATGGCCTGACGCAGGGAGGAGGGGATGCCTGACGCAGGGAGGGAGGATGGCCTGACGCAGGGAGAACCTGACGCAGGGAGGGAGGGGATGGCCTGACGCAGGGAGGAGGGATGCCTGACGCAGGGAGGGACGGGATGGCCTGACGGAGGGATGAGCCTGACGCAGGGAGGGAGGGGATGGCCTGACGCAGGGAGAACCTGACGCAGGGAGGGAGGGGGATGGCCTGACGCAGGGAGGGAGGGATGGCCTGACGCAGGAGACCTGACGCAGGGAGAGGGGATGGCCTGACGCAGGGAGGGAGGGGATGGCCTGACGCAGGGAGGGAGGGAGATGGCCTGACGCAGGGGAGGGAGGGGATGGCCTGACGCAGGGAGGGAGGGGATGGCCTTGACGCAGGGAGGGAGGGGATGGCCTGACGCAGGGAGGGAGGGATGGGCCTGACGCAGGGAG